>QODF01000189.1:1549970-1698308 GCA_024372805.1 Oostethus manadensis | reverse complement strand
GGGCGCCTCCCTGGTGAGGTATTTTAGGCATGCCCAGCCGGGAGAAGGCCCCCGGGAAGACCTAGGACACGCTGGAGGGACTATGTTTCACAGCTGGCCTGGGAACGCCTTGGTGTCCTCCCGGTGGAGCTGGAAGAGGTCGCTGGGGACCGGGAAGTCTGGACTTCCCTACTGAAACTGCTGCCCCCGCGACCCGGACCCGGATAAGCGGAAGAAAATGGAATGGAATGGAATAATCATTATCGCCATTAAAACCTGGGATACTCCTAAAGGTGTCCTTGCATAAGCAAAATGTCCAAAATTTGAAGAAATGTCCAAAACACATTTACTTTGTTTCGACGACCCCTACGCTTGCTTTAAATGGTACATTCTGGTTCCCCATGTCCCACGCTTGACGATACCCATTCAGCGCGCCAATCAACCTTCTGTACTCTCTCTGGCTCCACCCCTTTTGGTATCCAACCACTGTGTTAGGTAGGGTTCTAAACACTGGTGTGGCACAAGGAAAGTTAGCGATTCATACCTTTACGACTTTTTAGATAGAAAATGAACTGCAAGCGACCGAAAGGAGCAGCAGCCAATCAGGCCAACTCTAATATCACTTCTCATCCAGATCAGGGCACACAATGTGCAAAGAAATGGACTGCGGCCTACTGCCAAAAGCGTATTCGCACACAGAAATACACTTCACAGTTTACAGGTGTGTGTGTGTGTGTGTGTGATAAGATATGCACGAGTAGCTTCTGCAAACTGTTGCGTGTAAACGTCGACCGAGGCTCTCGCAGTCGCTCGTGTGAGAGATAAAAGCTCTTCAGAAAATGACGACTCAAGCGAAACGCATGAGGAAGTGGCATAAAAGGAAGGAGAGAGGGGCAGAGTGAACGCATGAATACAAAGAAGGAGAGGAAGTAAGGAAGGAACAAATGTTGCAGAGAGCGGTAACCTCCTAAGCCTGACCGCCAAGTAAACGAGCTCATTCCGCACAGCTTTCTTCTCAAAGAGGCCGTCATCACGCTCATGTAAATCCATGTGGACGATCCTTAACACGCCATTAGTGACCCAAAACAGCCTCTTATTGGGATGAAATGGAGCCCGTCGTATCCTGACTGGACAAAAGTATGCATATTTAACATTTAAGCAGGCATAAACCGCAAAAACAAAATTATACTCAAACGTAAACATATCTAACTAAAACTGTTTTTTCCCTATTCTTGTCGAGTTTAGATTCCAGAGTACCTGCAAATGCATGCAGATAGACCACCACGATGTATCCCACGCGATGCTGCATATAACTGCGGCAAAAAAAAAGGAAAGAAATGTAAAAAATCTCAATTCACACTAACAAATTGGGTTTTTTTTATGTTTACTTAACGAGCTGCATCACACAGCACACAAGAACTCACGCTGCACTGTTGTTAGCATCTAGCTGTACAAACCACGGTATGAGCTGCTGGCACCAGCATCGTCCACGCGTGACTAAAGGCGCTAAAAGGTCAAATGTCGTGTCGTATATGCGTATGGTCTCCATTGCGTCAGTGTTTCACGCCGCAAATGGATTTACCGCTGCTCTCGACTCTGTTATTGATATTAACGCTATGCTTGTGTTAACAAGCCAACAACTACCCCAAGGGCGACCATAGAAGGGAAAAACCAAGACCCCGCCTGCGCTCCACCACGGGGGGGGGTGGGAATCCATATCAATCAATCATTCATCGATACTCGAGTGTCCAGCCTCCCCGCTGACTCACCGCTCCCCCCTGCGTGGTGACAACATCGGGACTGCGTCAGCATCCCCCGCCGTCACAAAGACGTGTGTACTCATATACTGTGGTTTACTAACGCTGTGCTTTGGGGCGCCTCGTCTTCCGCTTTATTTACGCTCAGGGGCACCGAAAGTCCGATTCACACACACTTATATGCAGGACGACAATGTTTTATCTGTGTTTTGGGAACAGCAGCTTAATAAAAAGGGGAGCGTGGAATAGTTTTTGCTCCACGCCTTGGATGGTGATGAAATAAGGCAGCAATGCGGCTTTCAGGTTGGTTTAACTTGAAGGAAAAAAAAAGATATTTTGGACATTTGTCAGCCTCACAGTCAGGACATGGGGGTTCAAATCCCTGTAGTTTCTTCTACACCACAACAACATGCACGTTAAGAGTAGAAACTATAAACCAAAGACTCTAAATTGGCCACAGACGTGAATGTCCTGTGATTAACTGGCAACCAGTCCTCCATCGTCAGCTGGGATTGACTCCAGCTCACCTATGACCCCAAGAACATACACCATAGATGGATGGATGGAAAATGTGTTGGAAAACTTCCCTTTAATGGGAAATAACGCGCCACGGAAACTAAATACCTCTACATTACCTCCAATTTGGACCTAAATATGATCAGAAATTGTAATCTATTTGCACAATGCGTCCGATAATAACTGGATATTTCAACATTAACATAAACAAAGCTTTGTTGTTTGCCAGAAAACCGGAGGGGCTACTTTATTAGTACAACTGTCCGTCTATTGGGATGGAAGTTGCTGTGGAAAGAAAGGCAAAAATGAAACTAAATGCAAGTTTGGGGTTTTTACGGATACGCCGAATAGAAGAGGGAAGCATGACAATTAGTGAGAGAGGAAAGTTGTGGCGGCATCGCCGTCCCTGCGTGTCGAAAAACGGCAAAATGTCGACACCGGCTCGTTTTCCTAACGGACCTCCGTCCTTGCGCTGCCTGCCCGTGAGACCCGGTGACCGGGCGTTGTTCGCGTCGTCAAAGCGTATTAAAAACGCCAAAATGGACGCTACCAAAACAAACACGTACCATATCGTAGACGTTGAGGATGATCGGCTCGTTTGCCATCACTAGCATCAGGATGTTGCCCTCGTCCCGGCGCCCGGCGATGGTGCCTCTCCTGCGGGTCTGCCTCCTCCGCTCGCCCCCCTCCCAGCTCCTTCCCCCAGAGCCAGAACCTCCGGAAAAATGGACCTGCCCTTTGAAACGTGAACACTTTTTTTTTTTTTTTTACCACAAACTGGACGTTTGGAAAACCCGTTCGACGGGCTTTGTGTCGTCCAACATCTGACAGGCTTTTATCGGCTGATTTCCGGCTCCCAGTAGCCGCTCGGCTAGCAACAAAAAAGCCAACAAGGTTTGGGGTTTTTTCCCCCAAAAGATTTCGTGATGGGGTGGTGGAGAGACAAAATGCGTAAATGACGTAATGTTACGCACAAAGCGGCGGATGACCCTTTCAGGAACCGAGCTTGTAGAGGCAGGACTGGGAAAGGAAAAAAATTGGACGGTAACGAGTGGGCGAGCACGCAACTGACTCAGCGATGACTCCGCGCTCGATTAGTCGACCTGTGGGTGGTGCACAGAATTGTGGGTAGCGTAGTTGAACCAGCCAAAGCTGCCAGTCGTGGGCAGAGTGGGCGAAACTACAAATTGTAAGTCCTGTAAATACATTTCGTTTTTAATTTGAGTCGAAACTCATGAAATCAATTTACTTTTGCACGATTCTCGTTTATTTTGATGCACATGTATAAATCCAAGACAATGCAGCAATAGTATCTTATATTATTTGGGCAACAAAAAACGCAGAAGAGAAATGAAAAATATCGATCTCGTCACACTGGTATCGCTTCGATACTGATACTACACAGTGAGGTAGGCAGATGAATTCAAATATTAATCATTCCAACAGTGGTATTAAAAGGGGTGAAAATACTCATTCATTCATTTTTTATGCCGCTTATCCTCATTAGGGTCTCGGGTATGCTGGAGCCTATCCCAGTTGAAGTTGGGCGGGAGGCGGGGTACACCCTGGACTGGTCGCCAGCCAATCGCAGGGCACATATAGACAAACAACCAGTCACACTCACATTCATACCGATGGACAATTTAGTCGCCAATGAAGCTAACATGCATGTTTTTGGAATGTGGGAGGAAACCGGAGTACCCGGAGAAAACCCACTCACACACGGGGAGAACATGCAAACTCCACACAGAGATGTCCAACGGAGATTCAAACCCTGAACCTCCTGACTGTGAGGCCAACGTACTACCCACTCATCCCCCGTGCGGGTGAAAATATTATAAAATGGAAATATACAAGCACCGGCATTCAGTCCACAATCAGGATCCCTATTTGTCGTTTTCTCCCAGCACTTCCATGAGCACCTCCTGGTTGGAGAACTCCTGCAGGGAGGAGTTCATCTCGTCCAGCAGATCCTCTCCCAGCAGGAAACTCTTGACGTCGTGGACGGTCTTGCCAATGCGGTGGTCTGTTATACGATCTTGGGCAAAGTTGTAGGTGCGGATCTTCTCTGATCTGCCTTTGGTGCCAATCTACAGAAGAAGTAGGGATATTTTGGAACTTTTTGGTCAATTACAACACAAGAAAAGACAACATGGGAGCTTCTATCCTCAATAAAAGGAGTTGTGGCAATATGTTGTAATAATTACTGTTTGTTTTTTATACTACACACTGAGTTCTCCACCCCATCTTAAACAAGTGGTACATTCTGTGTTTGTGCTTCCCACCTGCACTTTACGTTGATTGTAGCGTTTGCTGGTCTCCTCCTCCAGCTTCATGCTGAACAGTTTGGCTCTCAGAGCTTTCATGGCCTTCTCCTTGTTCTTCAGCTGCGATCGCTCCTGCTGGCACTCGGCGACCACGCCTTGGAAACACGCAAATACACAAGCACCGTGGTTTGGATACATGCAGACTAGATCATTGGATAGTAAAAGTAGCGCTGCAACGCATGTTCAATATCATCTTTTACAGTCGCAATGCAGGGGGGTGATCAAAGTGCAGCCCGAGGGCCATTTCTGCTGCGTGGCTTCATCTGCATTGGCCCTCGGGGAATAGTCAATATACAAAATTACCAATAATGTAATAACATCAAACTAATAATATCAAAACACCAGCTTAGCATATCCTGACCTATACCATCCATTTTCTTCCGCTTATCCCGGGGTCGTGTCACGAGGGCACCCGCCGAAGGAGGAAAGCCCACACTTCCATCTCCCCGGCCACTTTGGCCAGCTCCTCCTGACAGATTCCGAGATGTTCCCAAGCCAGCAGAAAGACGTGTCCTGGGTCTACCGGTTGGACGTGCCCTGAACACCTCCCCAGGGAGGCGTCCGGGAGGCATCCTAACCAGATGCCTGAGCCACCTCATCTAGCTCCTCTCAATGCGGTGGAGCAGCGGTTCTACTCCGAGTCTCTCCCGGATGACAGTGCTGCTCACCCTATCTCTTAGGGAGAGCCCAGCCACCCTGCGGAGAACACTCATTTCGGGTCGCTCGTACCCGTCATCTTGTCCTTTCGGGTCACTACCCAAAGCTCATGACCATGCCAAAGTAGCCCCACACATTGTGTCATGTTTTTGCATGTGCCCCTGGGCAGAAAAAGTTACCAGTGGGAAGATGAACTATTCTGACGGCACTGTCTGTGGTGTTAACGTGTTGACCCCCTGCGCCACTCGCCCGCTTCGTTTCGATTCTGAGGTCCTTCGGGTTTATGGTGAAAGAGATCTGAAGAGAGCACAGGCTGATGCATGAGGAGCTGGAGATGGAAGCGCAATAAACCTCCAGAAAAAAGCAAAAGGCCTACCTCAGTGGGTTGGGGCAGCACGACCACAGTCATGGTGCTGGTGTGCATCCGGCCCTGTTTTTCTGTCCTTGGGACCCTCTGGACGCGGTGAACCCCACCTTCAAACTTCATTCTCTTGTAGCTGTGAGGGCCGCTGATGCTCACCGAGGCATGGCGCAGTCCTCCTGAGCACAGACGAACAACAATCACCAAAATTAAAAACTTTTTTTAATCCACTCACATGACACGCAATGTTTGTCTGCAGTTACTGACCGAGGTCACTGGTCATGTGCTCAAGGATGTCAAAGGACCAGCCATTGTGCTGGGAGAAGCCCTCGTACATGCTAAACACCTTCAGATGAAGGGAAAATATGTGTTACTTATGCTCGTTTCTTTTTCCTCCTAGTACAAATTACTTCCCCGGCTCTAACAACATGGCTACCGCCTTTTTTAAATGTTGCAAATCCCATTTCACCTCAGCAGTAAACAGCATGGCCTCCTGTCCGCCCACACCCGCCGTGACTTCCAGCACGAGGTCGCTTAGATCGGCCTCCTCCTCCGGGATCAGAAGATCTAAAATCTGAATTTAGGATTCAGCACAACAACACTTGTAAAATGTGGACCTATTTGTGAAAATGCGTATCTCACGCCTTCATTTTCCTACTGATTCAAACCATTCTAGCATCAGTTTGTTCAGATCATTCGGGACAAGCTTGCTATCAATTCAGATTTTCCCCCCCAAAAATCCCATCTTTTCCAAAATCCCCAAATTCCACAGCATTTTCCCAGTGAAAATACTGTATATGGGCCATTGTTCAAACTTCCACAATTCCTGCATTCAACCGATTCAATTCCGTTCTACCTTGAAAAAAATCAAAACATCCAGGACTTCCAACTAACAATTTTCTACATTGCAAATTTTCCCAACATTCACACTTTTCCACAACACTAATTTCCTTTGATCTTAATTAAATACTTAACACTTACAATTCCGGCATCAAACCGTTCAGCACAATCCAGATATTAAGGGCTACATACTTTTCGCATTTCCCGACATTCCCATTTTTCTGGAATGCTGAATGCTTCTGATCTCATTTGAATTCTAACTACTTCCACATTCCTCAACAGATTCCAATCGTTCCAACGTCAAATCATCCAATGAAAAAAACCTCAACAAATTCACGACATTTGTTCTCTTAGCCACATCGCTGCAATTCCCATTTTCCCAACACCATTTTCAGAATGCTGAACGCCTTGGATCTAAACACTTCTAGCTACTTCCACATTTGTTGACCAATACAGCACCTGAAGCCACAACCTTCATTACATCCCCTGGCTTAATATAGTATCTATCAATCAACATAGCAAATGTACTTAAATTACAATTCAATCTACACACTCGTAAACTTTTGGGACGTACCTTTAGTCTCAGGTCCCACGTGTCTTGCAAACAGCCTTCCCTCTCCTGCTGAGCCAGTTCTCGCAGAGCTCGGTCTTCATCTGCAAAAAGACGCCACACATTACGACAAAACTGGCATGAAATCCAACCTTCCTTACTGCGCATCGTGACAGAAAGCCCGCCTAACCCTTCAAAAGCGCCTCGGTCTCGGCCATCTCCTTCTGTTTGACTTCCAGCTCCCTGATGGCCTGGATGAGGGGAGCCAGCACGGACACTTTGGTCCTCTTGGCTCTCAGCTCGTCCGCACTGCACCGCTCGTCGTTGCTGTTGACCGCTTTTAAACAGTCGCTGTACTCTGCGTCCATCTTGTCCAGATAGTCCTGCAGGGACCTCCTCGAGAAGAGCTCATCCAAGGATAGTATCTTGGGCACCATGCGCTGGCTCCCAGTGTGAAATGTTCTAGTGGTGTCCTTGTAAAACCTGGCATCTCTAAGGAAACTTGTACGATTTGTGCCACGGCATGAAAGTGATCTAAAGGCATACACCTTTCCTTTAGGTAGGATGCTAATAGCTCTTCTAAAAAACATCTCGCTGTTACTTTGGAAGCCCTTCTAGTTTGTCCCCACCGTAAGGATTCGGTACATTCTTTGTCATAGGAAGAATATCCCCACACCAAAACAACTCAGAATCCACTTAGTGACTCTAAACAATGCAAAACTTAAATGTCGGTAAACATTCCCATTGCTTTTAATAGGTAGCGACAAAGATGAACAAGCTAGTTGGTCTAAAAACAACACCGAATGATGGTAAAGTAATCAAAATACATTCTCACGATTGCCGGAAGTTATTATTATGACGCCATGGCATTTTTCCTGTCATATGTACTCCAAAAAACAGCAAGCCTTGTTAGAAACTGTAAACACCACCTTGCCATAGGGCGCAGACATCTTGAATAACAGACGCATGCGCAGTGAGCCACTTTCCTTTGCAGGTCACTTTGAACAGAAGGGGGCTTGTGACAGTAAACGGTTGGGTGTTTTTTTTTTAATGAAACGTAGTAAATAACAATAGGGCATAAAGAAATGGCAACCTGTATGATTAAACATAGAACTTGCAAAACAAATACAATAAACAATGGGAAAATGGACAATTAAATATGTTGGTCACAATCTCCTGAGGCTTTAATACATTAAGACTGTTGTTTTAAAACCGATTTTAACTTATCCGTTACGCGTTCGGTGGGCGCAGTAGCTGGTGGTTGGCTGAACTCTTAAATGGGGAAATACCCGCGTTCCGCTGCGCATGCGCCACCTCCGTCTGGACCTGCCACTTCCGCTCGCGCCCTCCGCGGCGGCCGCTGATTGGCTGGATATTTAAATGGTGAGACGCCCGCCTCGCTCGGAAAGGGTTTGCGCCTTCTCAGCGCCGAATTCAAAACCGGGGGGGGAAAAAAAAAGAGTTTCCCAGCACCGCTGGACCAGTTTAATCCGCGCAGCCGGAGAGATTGAAAAACAAACAAACAAAAAAAGGAAATAAAGGAGAAAAAGCCTTCAGGTGAGACGCTCGAATGCATGCGCTCTGCCGCCCAGCTGTCAGCTACGAACGGATACTAACACGATGCGGTGCGTTTGGGGGGATTTCTCTTTATAACCGCCGATAGCGCTTTTCCTACAGATATAACCGACCGCTTGTGCTGCCACGACACGTTATATCCGTGCCTTCCGGTGTGTTTAGCGGGCAAAGTGACAAAAGAGCCCCCTTTGCTTAGACCTCGAGGGGAGTTTGCTCGGCGCCAATTTCATTGTGGGTCCGAAAAATCTTCGTTCCTCCGCCGGGATGCCACCAAACACTCCCCGACCACGCCCGGGGCTTGTGGTAGCGGCGCAGCGGCACAGCTGTCCTGTCGTTTTATTCCCCGCCGCGCAAAATGAGGATGTAGCCGGGCTAGCTTGCATGCTACCTGCTATGCTAGGCTAGGCCACTGCAGTTTGCTCAACTTTATTTGCATTAACACCACTGCCTTGCCTCCTTTCACAGGAAGAGAAGTAACCAGTGAGTGCATGTCGCATTTTCTAACAAAAAGCCAGCATGAAGTGCCCCCGATACGACACAGCCATGGCCAGGAGAAACCTGGAGAAAGGCCCTCCAGAGAAGGTCTCCGGTCTTCATGCGAAGGACTCACCCTCCAAAGAGCCCCTCCTCCTCAAGCCGCCGTGCCCCCCCGCTGAGAAAGCCCCCCACCACGGCACGGTCGGAGTCGTCCGCGACAAAGAAAACCGGACCCTCAGGGAGCACGAGAGGCCCCCGGAGGAAGCGCTGGAAGACAGCGGCTACTTGTCTCTGCAAAACAGTCAAAACCACGAAGACGACGACCACGACCACGCCAGGCCGCTCAAAACCCTTCTGCACCTCGCGTCGCCTCAGAAGGACGCGGGGTCGCCCGTGCGGCCGACCCTGCGCCAAGAGGTCACGGGTTCCAGCTCCCGAGCGACGCTGGTGGCTGCTTCCACCCCCGTGAGTCGCTGCAGGCGGCGAGCGCTGACGTACTCCTTGTCGTCCACCCCCGCCGAGCGCCACCACAACTCCAACCTGCCCATCGTGAAGTTCCAGCAGGTCGTGTGCGACGAGCTCTTCAAGAGTTACCGCAAGACGAAGAGGTGAGGACCCCGAGTCTTTGGGCTGTTTGTGCGCTTCCTGTGGAGCAGCCACATTCCTGAAACGTGTGGGATTTTAGTGGAGATGCGGTGGATTGCCACTCAACGGCTACTTGCCAAGTGGAGGAACCGAGATATCCCGCACACACACACACACACGCACACACACGATGCATCCTATGCTCAGAAAGGGTGAAACTACAGTATCTATGTTTATTCTATAGCTCTTATTCTTGCTCTATTTTCTTTTATTTAGAATAAGCTCTCTGTTTACCGATCGATCTACGTTCCCACCCTCACCTATGGCATGACTGATGGGTCATGGCCGACAGAATGAGGTCGCAGATACAAGCGGCGGAAAGTAGTTTCTTCCGCAGGGTGGCTGGACTCACCCTAAGAGAGAGAGAGAGAGCGAGAGCGAAGGTGAGAGTAGAGCCTTTACATTGAGAGGAGCCAGTTGAGGTGGCTCCGGCATCTAGCCCGGGCGGCTCCCTGGTGAGGTGTTCAGGGCACGCCCAGCTGGGGGAAGACCCGCCGGAGGGACTATGTCTCACAGCTGGCCTGGGAATGCTTTGGTGTATTGTAAGGCTTTCGCTTATTTGGTGAAATCCATCCATTTTCTATGCCGTTTACGTTCATTAGATCGCGGGTATGCTGGAGCCTATCCCAGCTGACATCGAGCGAGAGGCGGGGGGGCACCTTGGACTGGTCGCCAGTCAATCACAGGGCACATATAGAAGAAAAATTCATACCTATGGACAATTCATTCATCTTCTATGCCGCTTATCCTCATTAGGGTCGCGGGTATGCTGGAGCCTATCCTAGCTGACATCGAGTGAGAGGCGGGGGAGGCACCTTGGACTGGTCGCCAGTCAATCACAGGGCACATATAGAAAAAAAGTTCATACCTATGGACAATTCATTCATCTTCTATGCCGCTTATCCTCATTAGGGTCACGGGTATGCTGGAGCCTATCCCAGCTGACTTTGGGCGGGAGGCGGGGTACACCCTGGACTGCCCGGAGAAAACCGGTGAACATGCAAGCAGGTCTTCACTCGATCCACCGTGCGACCTATTTGTTGAAAGGAAAGAAAAATAAACAGTCCTGCCTGTTAGGGTCTTCGGCCATGTTTCTGCTCCCGTAGTACACGTTCCTACTCCCCTCAGCTGGAAATCGGCACAAAAGGTCATCGTGTTGATGTCTCGGCCATTCTGTTAATTGTGACTTGTGGGTCTCAGATACGACTGGAGCGTCATCTCCAAGGTGGCCGAGGGTCACCTCTTGCATCAGGTGATCGGGCGCCAGATGGGCCTGGAGCGCGTGGATGTCTTTTCATCGCTTCTGTCCAAGAACATGAGATGCATCCTCGCCGACATCCTGGCCCTGCTTGGGGATCTGGACCTCATCAGGTATCTGTTTGACTCAGAGCCGACTCTGCTCCTGGTGTCGGCGTATTCATGTTTGAGTATTTTTTTTTTCTCCTACCAACACAGCTGCAGGAAGGTGAGCAGGACGTGGCGGAAGATCGTTGGTGAAGACGGCGCCGCTCGGAGACGGTGCGAGCGAGCCGAGCAGATGCTTCAGGTGAGGACGGCGTCGCTTCAATGCTGTCCGTTGCTGTGATCCGTGCACGGGTTCTAATAAGGTTCTCCTTTTTTTGTTTTCAGGAGTCGGTCAGCTCTATGAAGCCAAAGGATTGCAATCTGACAAGAGACATGGGCGGGTCCAGGGTGGTGCTGTCCTGCGTGCAGAAGGTGGCCTCTCCACCCCCTCTATCGGCATCGCCGTTCTTGTCGACGAGCTCCGGCGTCAACGGACAGACCGCTCCTGCACAGAACGGCGGCAAGTCCACCTCGCAGCGTTCGCGCTTCAAGGAATTCATGCAGGTCGGTGAAAAGCACCATCTTGACATAAAGCTGTAAAAAAAAAATAATAATAATAATTAAATGCAGTACCTCTATTTTTTTATATAGACTTTTTTTCCCCCAAATACTCAACTTCTGAAAAATTGAGGCACTTCCACACTTACAATATTTTCCCAAAATATTGTTTTTACAATTTAGGATGGTGTACTTCCACTTCATACGTTTTGAGTAACTTTTTAAGAGGATACAAAGTGATTGGACAAAAGCACTTATTGGAAAATGGAAGCAGCTCTTGGTTTCATAAGCATCCGGACAACACGACATGGGGCCAAAGCCTAATACTTTGGTGCCTTAATTTAGAGGGGAAAATCTGCGTCTACCCATCCATCCATTTTCCTGCGCTTATCCGGGTCTGGCTCGCGGGGGCAGCAGCTTCAGTAGGAAGGTCCAGACTTCCCGGTCCCCGGCGACCTCTTCCAGCTCCATCGGGAGGACACCAAGGCGTTCCCAGGCCAGCTGTGAGACATAGTCCCCCCAGCGTGTCCTAGGTCTTCCCGGGGGCCTTCTCCCGGCTGGCAATGCCCACAACACCTCACCAGGGAGGGTCCCGGGAGGCATCCGGATGAGATGCCCGAGCCACCTCAACGGGCTCCTCTCGATGTGAAGGAGCAGCGGCTCTACTCCGAGTTCCTCCCGGATGGCCGAGCTCCTCACCCACTCACTGCGTCTACCATTTTTAAGAATTAAAGCTCCATTGTCTTCTGGCTCTTCTCAATGCAGTGGAGCTGCGATTCTAATCCAGGTCTCCTGGATGGATGGGTCTCAAAAGTATTTGGAAAAGTCCCCTTACTGTTATGGCCGTTTTACTTTTGTGTGTGAGGTAGGGCGACTGGAAATGTTCAGTCACTCTAATACTAATACATTTGAGCCCGGGCTTGCACGGCGGTCGAGTGGTTAGCATTTTGGCCACGCAGTGAGGAAGAGCTGGGTTTGGATCTCCATTGGGCATCTCTGTGTGGAGTTTCCACCCACATTCCAAAAACATGTTAGGTTGATTGGCGACTCTAAATTGTCAATTGGTATGAAGGGGAGTGTGACTGGCTGGCGACCAGTCCAGGGTGCACCCCACCTCTCGCCCAAAGTCAGCTGGGATAGGCTCCAGCACACCCCCGTGACCCTAATGAGGATAAGCGGCATAGAAGATGGATGGACGGACATTTGAACCCATGACAATTTTAGGCTGAAAAGTATTTGGCCAGAATTGCATGCTGGTGAAGTCCCTTTACCGTCCAAAAACGTTTGAGGCCATGAAAATGGATGTACTGCGTAAAATTCCTGGATGGTACCTCCCATATCCTAAGTGAAAAGCCTAATTAGTCACATGCTCACAGTTAAATGTGTGTGGCATATGCACAAAACAAACATTTTACTTTTTAAAGCCCTTTTGCCAAGAAATTGTCTTTTCAAAGGCAGCCATGACAGGTTTTGAGGAAGCAGGAGGAGCAAACGCCCCCCCCCCCCCTCCAGTATGAAATATTTAAAGGAAAAAAAACATTTCTCATCTACTGTACAGACTGAACTGGAAAGCGAAACCGGGAAAATGCACCACAAAGGAGTCGTGAAGAATTTAAGAGTGTAATGAATTTTCACCCCGTCAGTTCACACGGCCCTCCACGGGGGGCCCGCCGCACCGAGAGGCACTGCTTTGTCGCGACTTTGTTTTAACCGAGCGCTTGTTTCCGTGCCCGTGCTTTAGGCCGCCGGCCGCCTGAAGCAGCACCAGTCTCTGCGGCGCTGCAACCAGTGCGGCTCACCGGCGACCCACTCGGCCGAGGTCCAGCGGGCCACGTGCACGCGGCCGACCTGTCAGTTCGACTTCTGCACCTGCTGCCAGGAGGCCTTTCACGGCTCCACCCCGTGCCGGGCGGGGAGCTCCCGGTCCCGCTCCACCGCTTCCAAGAGCACCAGCGTCCTCGCGGGGAGCTGTCAGAGCAAGAGGAACGTGAGGCGGTTGTAGTGGTTGATTTTGGCTTTTTTTTTTTTGTTTTTCAGAAGAAGAAAAAAAAAAAAAGTCCTGGCTGCGTTTTAAGCGGCCACGCTGGGGTTTTTGCTACATCAGCTTGGTGTGGATGTTGGGGATTTTTAAATGGCGCTGTTACACACACACACACACACACAGAGACAGACCTCCGACTCAATGAACTGAAGCACTTGTTGCGAAACTGGACAATCCACCCAGCAACTGGGTTTTATTTAGGCTTTGGAAAAAATGGTCACCGTTGGAAAAAACCAAAAAGAACTGGTGCTTTAAATTGTATGTTTTTATTCATGTTTTAAATGGTTTCATGGTTGTATATATTTCCATGTTTTTCTATCGTGCATGTTTTTTTATATAAATAAATGTCCTTGAATGTACTGTATTTGTATTGACATGCCTACCTAATAGATGTTGCATAAAACTTCACCTGTGTTTGGCTCTCATTGTTGTGTCAGGTTAAACTTGTGGCCTTTACAGTATTTGGCGCCCTCTGGCGTCTCAAATGCAAAGTGTACTGTATGTTGGTACCCCAAACTAACTTATACTGGATATTAAAGGCCGTTCATCCTGTTGTGCAGGAATATGGCAACCCATTTAGTGCATTTTACAGCATATTTGGGTAAATGCCAATGTGTAAGGTTTTGGTTTTCGCGTTCGTACAATTTTAGTCATCTTAGACAATCATTTTAATTTTTCTAAGCAATAACTTCCCTATGTAGTGGAGATAATGGCAATATGTCGAATCCACAGGTAACTTATCACATGTAACTTGTAATGGCCTTTTACTCTGTTATATTATCTCTGCAGGGCAGAAAGTGGAGCCTCACTGTGTTCCTTTCTATGCGAGGACGTCACTTGGGGTAAAAAAGGGGAACGCATACGTCGGAGACTTCCATTTCATCCAGTACGTGTAGCTTTCTGCCGCTAGATGGCAGTGTTTTCCCTCAATCACAGACATGCCTTGAAATCAGGGGTGTCCAAACTTTTTCCAACCACATAGGGAAAAACTCATGGATGCAGCTTTGCCACTTATTTATTCTTTCACATATTTTGTAAAGCAAGACATGTAGATAAGCTAAGACGTTTTATATGTCGTGAATTATTTTAAATTAAGTTAAAAATCATAAATTTGTCTTGGAGATGAATACAGTATGCAGAGTCAAGAAAAAAAAATCGGTGAAAAGGCCTGTTATTAGTATCGACTTCCCTTTCTGCTCTTTTTCCCCAGTTTTGCTGTTTTTGGGGATTGTCCAAATATTTCAATCTTCTTAAATAATTTTCATACATTTTCTTTTTGCAATATGACTTTATTCCTATAATAAGCTGTTTTATTAACCTGTACAATATTACAAGTTTATTGTCGTAAAATGGCTATGTTTTTGGTCATGAGTTTATGACTTGTTTAGCTCAATATTTTGACTTTATTCTCCTAAAATTCCACCTGTTTTGTCCAATTTTGTTTAATTTTCCTACTGTTTTTTCCGGCAAGAAAGACTCCATTCCCATAATATTTTGACCTTATTGTCATTCCAACTTTTCCTGCAACCCACTCTTCTGGTACGGCTTTGAAACTGCACACCTTGCTCTTCAGATGCATAGCAAGTACAACTACGCAATCAATAGTGCAGACTGCCCTAGTCTTGCAGGTCAACTGTAACTAACTACTGTACTGTGCGGCTTATGTTGGGTGCGTCATGAATAGCACCGCTGACGTTTCTGACATTTTGCTCAACGACTCATTTGTCTCCGCACCCTCTCTTTCACTCGCAATCTGATGACGCATCTCATTGGTGTGTCATCGCCTTTTACATTTTTTCGCAGAGCTTTTTTTCAGCGTCGGGGGTGCTTTTGCAGGTAATTCGAGGTCAGCGTGCGATCCGTAGAAACAAAAGCGAGTGATGGGAGACCAAACGACAACGAACCCGCTGTGTATGTTCGTGGATCATACTGCACATACCGACAGTCATTCATTTTCTATACCGCTTATCCTCATTAGGGTCGCGGGGATGCTGGAGCCTATCCCAGCAGACTTTGGGCAGGAGGCGGGGTACACCCTGGACTGGTCGCCAGGCAAACGCAGGGCACATATAGACAAACAAACATTCCCACTCTAACGGACAATTTAGAGTCGCCAATGAAGCTAACATGCATGTTTTTGGAATGTGGGAGGAAACCGGAGTACCCGGAGAAAACCCGGGCACGGGGAGAACATGCAAACTCCACACAGAGATGCCCGACGGAGATTTGAACCCAGGTCTTCCAGATCTCCTGACTGTGTGGCCAATGTGCTAACCACTCAGCCACCGTGCGGCCCACATACTGACGTATGAAACATAATAATTACATAAAACAAAAGGGAACAGAATAACAACCAAAAAATAACGACATCTAATTTGATTTAAAGGGATGTCGAAATCGGAAATCCCCCAGTTTTCGAATGTTTAATGCCAATGGCGGTTTGTCCCACTGTTTGACGGTCCTTGAACGCACCTTCTAATGTTCACCCACACTGCACAGAAGACTACTATACTGTATTTTTACCCATTTTCTTCCACGTCACATTTGCTCCCAGATGTGGGAATGCATTCAGGTGAGGTTTGATGACCTTATTGAGGGCTAATGTGCATACTAGGGAGTGCAGAATTATTAGGCAAGTTGTATTTTTGAGGATTATTTTATTAATAAACACGGGATGGTGTTGGCTCGTCAGACGCTCAAAACCGGTTTTGAAACCGGTAAAAACCTGGCCAGCAGGAGTCATCTCTGCTCTTCTGGACTGTTTTGAGAGCACTGACTGGGACATGTTTAGAGACCCTGCAACTTATGGCGACACCATTAACTTGGAGGAGTACACATCTTCATTGACCAGCTACATCAGCAAGTGCACTGAGGACGTGACCATCTCCAAGTCCTTCACCACACGCCCCAACCAGAAACCGTGGATGACTGCTAAGGTCATCCACGCGCTGCTTAAATCCAGAGATTCCGCCTTCAGAGCAGGGAAAAGGTGGCCTTAAGTACAACACGGGCCAAACTGTCCCGTGCCATTAGAGAGGCGAAGCGCGCACACACGCCAAGAAGACCCATGGCTATTTCGAGGACAGCAGAGACAGCCGGCGCATGTGGCAGGGCACCCAGGCGATCACGGATTACAAGACGCCATCAACCACTTGTGACACTGATGCCTCCCACCCAGATCTGCTGAACGACTTCTTCGCAAGGTTTGAGGTACAGAACAACGTGGGTTCAGGGAAAAACACACTTCCTCCCGACGACCAGGTGCTCTGTCTAACCGCGACTCAAGTGAGGAAGACTCTAAGCAGAGTTAACTCACCAAAGTCTGCTGGACCAGACACCATCCCTGGCAGGGTGCTCAGGGAATGTGCAGTGCAACTTGCGGATGTCTTTACTGACATCTTCAACATCTCCCTGAGCAGCTCCGTTGTTCCCACGTGCTTCAAGACTACGACCATAGTCCCAGTGCCGAAGACGTCTACAGTCTCCTGCCTCAATGATTACCGTCCCGTCGCACTCACACCCATCATAATGAAGTGCTTCGAGAGGCTTGTCATGAGGCCCATCAAGTCTCTGCTTCCACCTTCACTGGACCCTTTACAGTTTGCGTATCGTCCGAACCGATCCACTGACGATGCCATCAACTCCACCCTTCATCTCGCCCTCACCCACCTGGATAACAAGGACACCTATGTCAGAATGCT
The DNA here is from genome assembly GCA_024372805.1 of Oostethus manadensis. Taxonomy (NCBI): domain Eukaryota; kingdom Metazoa; phylum Chordata; class Actinopteri; order Syngnathiformes; family Syngnathidae; genus Oostethus; species Oostethus manadensis. Next base: position 1,681,040 of record QODF01000189.1, on the reverse strand, counting down.
GTTCATCGACTTCAGTTCAGCATTCAACACAATCATCCCACAGCACCTGATCACAAAGCTGGGCCTCCTGGGTCTGAACATCTCTATCTGTAACTGGATCCTGGACTTCCTGACTGGGAGACCTCAGTCAGTCCGGATCGGGAACAGCAACTCCAGCACCACCACGCTGAGCACCGGGGCCCCTCAGGGCTGTGTACTCAGCCCACTGCTGTTCACTTTACTGACTCACGACTGTGTAGCAATGCACAGCTTGAATAACATCATCAAGTTCGCCGATGACACGACCGTGGTGGGTCTCATCAGCAAGAACGACGAGTCAGCTTACAGAGAGGAGGTGCAACACCTTACAGACTGGTGTAGAGCCAACAACCTGTCTCTGAACGTTGACAAAACAAAAGAGATGCTTGTTGACTTTAGAAGAGCAAAGAGTGACCAGTCTCCACTGATCATCGATGGATCATCCCTGGAGATTGTCAAATACCTTGGTGTTCATCTGGCGGAGAACCTCACCTGGTCACTAAAAACCAGCCCCGTCAGTAAAAAAGCCCAGCAGCGTCTCTACTTCCTGAGAAGGCCGAGGAGAGCCCATCTACCTCCCCCCATCCTCACGATGTTCTACAGAGGGACCATTGAGAGCATCCTGAGCAGCTGCATCACCGTCTGGTTCGGGAACTGCACCGTTCCCTCCAGGGTTCTGGAGGAACGTTGTTTCATTTCACTATGTACTGCTTATATGACTTGAACATGCCGTCAACGTCACCAGCGGGAGAACAAAGGAGCGCTTGGTTTACTCACGTCCTGCACAATGCGGGAAATCCCACCTCATTGGAGCGTTTTTTTAAAAACGATTGGTTATTGGAGCTATACTTATCGGATTTATCAGTATGATATCATAATGCCTTCATATCGGTTTGATAATATTTACGTACCCCTACATGGGATCTTGTTGCAGTATTTCTTATCAAACCGACACAAACGCTCTGAAGACTGCGTTTTTGAAAATATCCACTTGGGACAAAAGCTCTGTTTTTAAAGCTTGGGTGTGGACGAGAAGCCAAAACAACACACACACACACACACACACACACACACACGCAGAGGGGAAAATAAACACTTATTCCTTGCCTTGATGGTAGCGTGTTTAGCTACACCACATCAAACTTAAAAAAAAAAAAAAGGCTTCACTACGCATCTTAAAACGCAGCATTGAGTTCTGGTAACTATCCACTGCACTATTTTAGAATGTGCAGTGCATGTATTCGAAAAATCCATTAACAAAACAACTGTCTTTTAAAGAAAAGAACATTTTTGGGTACACCTGTGCAATTTGGGCAATCTGATTGATTAGTTTGATTGTTTACGACTGTCGTTTGCAGCGCACCGCATCACATGGCCAGCAGCAGAGAGGCTGTGGAATGCGGATAACGGTGGCAAATAACATGCCGTTCCCACAAAAGACACACACACTCGTATAGGACGGAACAACCATGTTCTCAATGAACCCAAAAAACTCGTTAATATCAAAGCTGAATATTTTTGCAAGTAGTTTTTAGTTGTAGCTGTTTTAGGAGGATATCCGTGTGTGCAGGTGACTATTACTGTGCATAATTATTAGGAAACTTAACAAAAAACAAATAAATACCCTTTTCAATGATTTATTTTCACCAGTGAAACCAATATAACATCTCAACATTCCCAAATATACATTTCTGACATTGAAAAACAAATAAGTGACCAACATAGCCGCCTTTCTTTGCAAGGACACCCAAAAGCCTGCCATCCATGGATTCTGTCAGGGTTTGGATCTGATCACCATCAACATCGCGTGCAGCAGCAACCACAGCCTCCCAGACGCTGTTCAGAGAGGTGTACTGTTTTCCCTCCTTGGAAATCTCACATTTGGTGATGGAGCACACGCTCTTAAGGCCGTGCTATTGGGCAATTAGTTGAAAGGGGGTGTTAAAAAATAGCAGTGTCTGCCGTTGACTTTACAATCTCAAAACTATTTTGTACAAACGTTTTTGTTTCTAGGATTTGGCAATCCTGTGAATGACTAAAGTAATATTTAGTTTTTTATAAGTGCTTCACATCCGTGTGGCATGGACTCTACCAACTTTTGGCACCTTTCATCTGTTATTCCTTTCCAACATTCTTTAACAACATTCCACAATCCATGTACATTTCTTGCTTTTGCTTCACAAACAGCATTTTTGATGTCACCCCACAAGTTCTCCATTGGATTAAGGTCTGGGGATTGGGCTGGCCCCTCCATAACATAGCAACATAACATGGTTTACTAGTGTGTTTGGGGTGATTGTCTTGTTGAAACAGTTATTTCAAGGGCATGTCCTCTTCAGCATAAGGCAACATGACCCCTTCAAGTATTCTGACATATGCAAACTGATCCATGATCCCTGCTATGGGATAAATAGTAGGAGAAACATGCCCATATCATGATGCTTCGCTGTCTTCACTGTGTGCTGTGGTGTGAATTCAGAGCTTGGGGGTCGTCTCACAAACTGCCCTTGGACCCAAAAAGAAAAATTTAATCTCATCCATCCACAAAATGTTCCTCCATTTCTCTTCAGGCCAGTTGATGTGCTCTTTGGCAAATTGTAACCTCTTCTGCACATGTATGACACGTAAAATTAAGACTTTAAACCTCGTACATTTATGAGATTTAAAGTCGTTATTTCGCGACTTTTACAGTCGTTTTTACTGTCATGACGATCTTTTCTCGTAAAACCATCATTGTCGTAAATTTACGACATAATTGATTTTAAGGCTCCATTTAACAGGCGTTGTCCGAAACAGCTATAAACACAGGGGGCCTGTGTGACCCTTGATCTGGGTCAGAGGTTAAATCCCGCCTTTTTTTCTTGTAAAAGTTTGGACGCCCCTGGTTTTCTTTGTTGGGCGCCGATTTTTAAAGGTGTATCTTGAAAAAAACCAACATCGGCTTTGGTTCTGCTATGGTGTCTGATGTCCGAGCCACAGTGGCGGCGGCTGATTAATTGCCACTGTGGCCTTTTAGTCCCCCTGGGGACTCAGGATCATTTATCTGGCGGCGTTATTGATCATCTGCCGCGCTGACACACACACACGCACACACACACATAGACAAAGTCTTCTGTTCAACCTTTTAGTTGAGCCATCCACAAAGGCTAGCATAGCTACGTGGTTAGCCTATTGAAAATCATGTAAATACTTGACAGAGCTCCAGGCTGGATTTTAAGATGTGTAGCAAAGCCTGATTGTATATATTTTTCGGTTGTAATTTTAGGTTTAGAAGTCAAAATGATCAAATAAAAAGTGTAAATTGTGGGATTAAAAGTCAAATTATTTTTTTTTTAAAAAGTGTAAATTGAGGTAAAAAGTCAAACTTATGACATAAATAGTCAAAACTAGAACATAAAAAAATTGAAATTATGGGATAAAAATCAAAATTGAGATAATAGAGCTCGAGGCTACAAACACACGCACACACACACACACACACACGCACACACGCACGCACACACACACACACACACACACAGGAGCCTGGTGTTGAAAGGCTCAAGCCTCCCTCTCTCTCTATTTTTGCCCTCTTTGGTCCATTAAGATCATCAGTGATGAGAGTTAATGAGTGAAGCCTCTCCACAAAGCAGACAGTAATCACATATGTCCAGAAGAGTGGACACACACACACACACACACGCACACACACAACATATACACGGATGTTGTGTTTTTCATGGTATTAAAAACCAGACTGATGAAAATGTGCACGTACAAGCACACGCATGCAGGATGATGGTTGCCGTATGTGAATGTAGGACAATAAACATGCGCTTTGACAGCAACCTGCAGAATAGTCTCCTACTTTGGCAGCAACACAAACGCATTCGGTGCTAATTATTGTTTCATTCAAACAAACAAACAATAAAAAGATGTGCTACGCAGCGTTGGCTCACTGCAGCTTCACGCAACCGCCCGCCGTAGCCTGACCGCATCCTGCTTTCCGACGCAGAGCGTCACCGACCGCACAGATGGCGTTGCCGAGTCAGCAAAATCTGTCGTGCGTACTTAAGATGGACACCTCGCCGCCCGATGATGAAGTCAAGCCAGCGTCCTGCCCCTCAGAACATTCCTTGTTGACATTTATGAGTCAAATACCCGCTTCCACGTGACACTTGTAAACAAAGTGAGTCACAACACACAGAATAATTAGATTGATGGATAGAAATGTTCATATTACATCTTCAACAATCTCAACATATTGTCATTTTATATCATAAAAAATATTTTGCTAAGCTATTTTTTGTCACTTGTGTTAGTTGTGTCTTGTTTTAAAAGGCACTTCTAAAGCGTTTTTTAGAGTGCCACTTCTGGTGCCAGCTACTTCCACCATGACAGAGCAGTCCAGGCACAGTGAGGGGGGAACCAGTTACAGTCCAACATGCAACGTTACTTGGATGTCATACACTATCACATCACTTGGAACATGCATTGCGGACATGTCTGCATGGTGGTGTTGCATCTTCTCTGTCTTCCGGTTGGCGGGAGTCGAGTGGCAACCGACCAGAGTTACGGCAAAGGGAACGACTCAATCGTGTGACGGAAACTGATCTTATCCAGTCTTCAAAATACTTTAGATCGGCAGCCTGAAGATCGGCTCGGGACTTTACAATACTAAACACTTTTTGCTAAAAATTTGCACATTTATTTTCAGGAAATTTGACAATTAAAGTAGACAAAATAATTATGTGATACTATTAACATTTTATTCTCATAGTATTGCACAATAGTAACACTTTGTTGTAATACTTAAATAAATACAAAATCTCATAATATTGACACTTTTTAAAATTAAAATTAAGACTTTTCTACCATTTATGTTTTCTTTTTCAGAAACAAAGTCACAATTTATAGCTTTTTTTTGATAATGTTAACAATAGGCTGACATTTTTCCTATGATATTTGATTAAAAAATTATGGTGTGTTTTTTTCTTATAATGTTTTGACTTTTTTCCTTATAGTCATACATTACTTCCCTTTACAGTGTGACCATAATACTTTACTGTAATATTAAACCCATATTCCCATTCTTTTTAATAGCTGAGCATATACACGGGGCGGGCCCATCTATCTGGGGACGGGTCAGAGATGACGTTAAATCCACGAGGAAGGAGATTTTTGAAATAATGGGATAAAATTTGGGGATAAAAAGTCAAAATTATGAGACAAAAAGATGACATCTTGGAATAAAAAATAAAAGGTTGAAATTAAGATAGAAATTATGAGATGAAAGGTAATGATTATGAGATCAGAGTAAAAAATGGATGGATGGATGGAAATATTAAAAAAAAGGTTAAAATAGGATAACAAGTCGAAAATATGCGATAAAAAGTCAAAATTATGGGATAAAAAGTTGAAATTATGAGATAAAAAGTTAAAATTTGAGATAACAGAGCTCCAAGGTGCATTTTAAGATGTTTAGCAAAGCCTGATTTTTAGTGGTGAGCATATACACAGGGCAGGCTTATCTATTTAGGGACGGGTCGGAGGAAGGAGGTTTTTGAAATATTGGGATGAAATTATGGGATAAAAAAAGACAGAGACATCAAAATTATGAGATAAAAAGTTTTAATTATGAGATTAAAAATGCCAAATTATGAGATAAAAAGTTGATATTTTGAACTAAAAATTCAAAATGATGAAACAAAAAGATGAAATTAAGATAAAGGCCTCTAATTTCATGGGTGGCGCAGCGTGGTGCCGGCCATGCAGTGGTAATTTCGTCCGCAGCCAATGTGGTAATTTCGTAGACCAAGGCGCGCCACGATGGGAGTGGCGGCGCAGCAGGGGGCGGTGCAGACTGCTACAGCCTGGCGTAGTGACAATTTTGTGCCAAAAGGCTTCTCCGAAGGTGCGCTGAAAGATCGCCAGCTCCAACCTGGTCTACACTCGACGTAAGGCGAAGTGCAGCTGGTAATTTGGATGACTGGCGCACAGTGTGCACACGTCACCAAAACCCTACAGGTCAGTTTAAACAATGTCAGGCACATTTGAATGCATTTCATAATCACACCAACCACTGTTTAAAGTAAGTATCTGAACCAGCATATACATTTTCATCTATGTGGACTGTCCCGTCTGCCTCTGTCGCGCCGTTTCCTTCTGGCCACCATCTCATCTCTCCCCAAATTGCTTTTTGTTTTGCTCTTCTTCTGACATCATTGAACCGTTTTTTTCACTGGGCATCGTTTCTCAGTACGTCAGGGCAAACCTGATTTACGAAACTTGTACTTGAGCTTGGACCTCCCGGACCAAAACTTCCTTTTCCATCTGGGAGAAGTTTGGCCGTCTTCCACTGTCTTCATCCATATTGAACAAAACTTGCAATGCGCTTCGCCAGCGGCGCATTTGAAGGTGAGGAGAGGAGCTCATTTGATTGGTGAAGATTTAACTGTGTTAAACCCAGTCACGCCTTCTCTCCTCCCTCTTTGCCACTTGCGCCGGTAGGAGGGACGGAGGCGTACTTACGCCAGGCTGGCCTGGCTCGAATTTGCAAAATGTGCCTGGCGTGTTTTAGGCACATTTTGCGGGGGGGTATGAAATTAGAGCCCAGAAAGTAAAAGTTATGAGATAAAAAGTTATCATAATGAGATTAAAAATGCAAAATTATGAGATAAAAACCTGAGATTTTGGAATAAAAATTCAAAATCATGAAAGAAAAAGATGAAATTAAGATACAAGTTATAATTATGAGATAAAAAGTCATAATTATGAGATAAAAAGTCATAATTATGAGATAAAAAGTTGAAATTAAATTGAAAAAAAAGGTGAAATTCTGAGATAAGAAGTTATAACCATGAGATTAAAAATTCTAAATTATGAAATAAAAAGATGTAATTTTGAAATAAAAATTCAAAATGTTTAAATAAAAATTTGGAAATAAAGATGAAATGTTGACATTATGGGATAAAAAGTCATAATTATGAAAAAAAGTCACAATTATGAGATAAAAAGCTAAAATTTAGGAATAAAATTAAAAATTATGAAATAAAAAATTGAAATTACAAGATAAAAAGACATATTTTGAGATTAACAGCCAAAATTGACAAAAAAGTGACATAAAAAGTTGAAATTATTGGATAAAACTCCAAATTGCCAGAGATGACCCAAGTTTCCCTTCATGACGTCATGGAAAGCCACAACTTCAAAACATGAAGTTCTTTAAAAGGTGGGGAAGATGTGTTATGTTGTCATTTTTTGAAGACCAGCGAGTAAAACGTGCATCAAGCAATCAACCAGACAAGACATAACTCAGCTTTGAAAAATAAAACCAACATCTTTTATTTGGTGTACATGCATCGTCACAAATACGCACTAAAGGCAACTCCATGCACAGTTAGGACTTTGTTTGCTCTACAAGTCGGGGAGTATAAAGTGATTATATGCTTCCGGGTCCATTGAAAAGGGTTCCCGTCCTTGTCCGTCCATCCGTCTGACGGGGATTCTCGAAAACAGTTTGGTTGATTGTAGTTTGGGTTTATTGTCCCTTCTTAATGTGAGGTTCTAATGACGCATTCCTTCGGCATGTACAGTACGGTATTTCCCAAAGAATGGATTAAAAAGTACTTCTAATAAATGCTTTGGGAAAATTTGCCCTTTTCCGTACGGATGTGCAGTCACCAATTAAGAGACGAGAAGTGTAAACAACTATTGTAGATTAGAACCACACCGGAGAAGGCGTCAGCCTTGCTTGTTTGGATCTTTGGGTGAATGCTGTGTCCTTGCTGGAGCGGATGGTTTCACCACGATGACTGCGGATCGGACCTCTCCTCAAAGCGGCTGCGGGAAAGAAAAAAAAGAAAAAACACGGGTGAAAAACCGCCAGTCGGACTCGGAAGTCAGGGATTGCTTTGTGCGCGTACCAGCTGGAAGTTATTTAGCAGGTGATCGACGTTGATGTCGTCGTAGGTCTCCTGGAAGGTGTCAGGTTCCTCCCTGGACTCGTCCTGGTCGCTCGTTACAGGATTTTCTAGACTGCTCACGGAGAACCAGAGGGGAGAGGAGGCCATTCATACAATAATATCCCACTTTAGGGTGCTGATTTGGTCTTTTTTTATTACTATCATGGACAATTCAACCAAAAACAACAAAAGATGGCAGTTTTCTCGTGAAGTTAGCTTCATCCTGTTGGCTTAACATGTTATGTCCTGTGGTTGTTGCACTGTGACTGCCTGCCATCAAATGCTCTAAAATGGAATTGATCGGTTTGTTTCAACGTACCGCCCAAAAGCTGCCTCAGTAGTTCATATCATGACAGGCTTCGGCGCCACTTTTCCATGCAAACTTTGTGAGGAAACCAAATTTGTCAGACAAGGTCGGACGAGTCAGAATTCAAAAGAAATGTTAGCTTTTTTAGTGCGTTTATCCAACAAAATGTTGGCAATACAATAGGGAAGTTATCGGTTCTTTACTGTGCATAAACAGACTCCGCTATGCTGCCACCTACTGGTCTGGAGTGCAAAGCATCAGGCCGACGAATGTTATCTTTAATAATAAATCCCTACAACATCTCGGCTATAAACATAAGTCTCTGAGCAGCAGAGTTAAAATTAAAATTAAAATTAAGTTGCATGTTAGGTTAATTGCCGACTCTAAATTGTCTTTTGTATGAATGTGAGTGTGAATGTTTGTTTGTCTATATGTGCCCTGTGGCGACCGAAGTCAGCTGGGATAGGCTCCTGCATACCCGCGACCCTAATGAGGATAAGCGGTACAGAAAATGAATGAATAAATTAAAATTTAAATTAAAATGAGGATAAGTAGTATAGAAAATGAATGAATGGAAAATAAAACAATAGTAGTTTTATTAATAATCACAACAATAAAAACAATACTAATACAAGATAAAAAATAAGGCAAAATACAATTTCCAAAAATGAAAAATGAAAACATAAGTGAGATGGGATGGAAAAAGAGGCGCCGCCTACCTCCTCTTCCCCGTCAACACCGAGTTGAGGTATTTCTTGACGGCCATCTGTTTGCGGAAGCGGCTGTAGTTGTCTGTGAAGACGGCGTCCGAGTGGCGCTTCACCCGCTCGTCCATCAGCTCGTCACTGCACGGCCACACAAGAGAGCGGACATGTAATAGACGACCAATGACAACCTGCCACCACCCCCACCCCAACCACACTGGCTCCTCATGCGTGGAAGCACTTATGGCATCACTTAACCTTTAAAAATATGTGTAGTCAACTACAAGATGCATCATCAGGCCAGTCGGGTCCTGTCATTGCAAATGTCACTGCATAGGGCCGTCACACGGGCTCAATGTTGGTGCCATATTGATGTTATCATGCCCATGTATGAGTGCGTTCATCTAAATCGAGAGCATTGGTAGCAAAAAGTGGGCATACTTAAAAATGACGTGTAAATGCTAAGAGAAAAAGCTGACGCCTGGCCACGCTATAATATGTGCTTTCAGCCGCCATTCTTTTTCTCCCCTCCACAGCAATAGTGACACAGCAACATCCGCCCTCATTACCTGACTCGCTTTCCAATCAGGGACTCCAGGTACCTCCTCGCCGAGAGCTGGCCCAGGAGTTTGCTGTAGCCGCTGGTGAAGAGACCGTCTGCGTGTCTCGTTTGTCTGCAGCCCGACATGCACAGCAAAACATGACACGACATCAACGTCAGCTCGTAATGCTTCAGTAAATCAAATGGAGCGATGATCAGTCAGGATCATTTGTCATTTTCTGCCCTTTGTGAGAATCCATATTGGACCTTTCCCATGACAACATGCAGTCGAAAGACAGCGTTTAAGGATGCGGAATAGAAGCACCTCATTGACGTGTATGGCAGACTTAGAGTCCTGGAGTAGAGCACACTGAAGAGGGCAAAGAGGAGAAGAAGCTGGGGGCCGCTCCGTTGTGACATCGCTTTACACCACCTGAAAGAAACGGTCCGAAATGGGATTTCCAGCCTTCCCTGTTGAATCTACCTCTAAATAACAATAAACTCACGTTCTCCTGTATTGAAAAATAAGGCTTAAAAGTATTTGCTGGTAGACTAGAAAAACAATTCTGGTCCTGCGTAATTGCGCACAGGACGTAACCCAAATGATGCTTGATATTGCTCTTTGAATAGGAAATAATCGGCTTTAATTGTATTTTTAAATATAGATCATTATGTTTTTCTACTTTCTTGACCCCACCCCCCTACCACCACCACTCCCCACAAAAAACAGTTACAGTTTTTGTTTTGTTTTTTCCGACCAAAGACGAACCAAATATATCCCAGTCAAAGCTGAACGCCCAACAAAAAGCAGCCAATTAGCGGACAGATTGTGGCAAAAGACAGCAACCCGAACGAAACCAATGCGTAATTACGCACGGAGCCGAGTGTGCTGAGTGTTTTCCCATGCAGGAACGAACATCACAATGATTATAATGCCACAGTTGACCTTAAAAGAAGGTTCTCTATTATATCTGAGGGGTTTTTCACTTTTTCAACGCTGCCGAGGTGCGTAAATAAGAGTGAAAAGTGAAAAATGGCACAGGCGGCCAACCCCGAGGACGCAACGCCGCAGCATGTCATGGAACAGAAATAAAAACCCAGAATACGACTGACATAAAAGCTCTTACTTGTGCTCTGAAGAAAGTGTCGTAAATATGCTGCAGTCCCGCCGTGCTGGTGGTCTTTCCTCGTTGTGAAGATGATGATGATGACTCTCTTTGCGCGCCTCTCTGCTCTTTTATACACCTTCACCCCCCCATGGACCCTCAGAATGGAATGAGATTCGATGAGGGGCCTGAGACGTCAGTAGGCCACTGCTGCCGTCACTGCTGCGCGCACACACACACACACACGCACGCACGCACACACGCACACACACACTGTGGCCCATGGTCAAATTAACTAGTTTCTTTTTAATTAATCATGTGACTAATGAGTTATCCATCCTGGACATCTTCATATGGAATCCGGTACGTCATACTTATGTGATTAAAAATGATGAGATCATAAATTATGAGGTCATAATTGGGAGATTTTTTAAAAAGTCAAAATTGTGAGATAAAAAGGCACAATTATGGGATAAAAACTCAAAATTGTGAGATGATAGGTCATAATTGTGAGCAAAAAAGTAGAAATTATTAAATAAAAACCTGTAATTGTGATAAAATTTATATTTATGAGACAAAAAAGTCTTAATTGTGATATTTGAAAGTTGAAATTTTTAGAAAGAAAGTCATAATTATGAGAAGAAAAGTCATAATTATGACATTAAAAAGTCAACATTTTGAGATAAAAACTTGAAATAATGGGATTAAAATGGCAAAATTGAGAATAAACATTAAATTATGATATAAAAGTCATCATTATGAGATGAGGACATTTATGTTATAAGGTAAAAAGTCAAACTTATGAGATAAAATAGTAATGATCGGGAAATAAGAAACTGGAAATACGGAGAACAAAATACAATTTTAAAAACTATGAGAAAAAGTCATAACTCGAGATAAAAAGTCATAACTATGAGATGAAAAGCCAAAATTCTGAGACAAAAAGTTGAAATAATGGATTTCAAAGTCAAAATTAGGAGATAAAAAATCATAACTATGAGACGAACAGCCAAAATTCTGAGATAAAAAGTTGAAATAATGGAATACAAAGTCAAAATTAGGAGATAAAAAGTCAAATGGAATTTTAGTGCAGCCAACATGTCCAAATGTATCATACTCAGCATGCAAATTGACTCGAACACACTTGAATGCTTCACAGCTCTGCATTTTCCTGGTTTCTGTTTCAAGCTCACATGCATAGTACAGCTAATTAATTACATGTTATCAGTTTCTGGAAATATCTGAGAACCACTTGCCTATTAGTGATCCAGCATGCAAATATGAATATGAATTCTAAATAGTGTCAAAGTATGGACACATGCTGAAGTCATTGAGAGAAGTGTTAATTTTCCAGGTGCTTTCTAGGAGGGCCCCATGAAGGCTGACTGCTGCATGAGCTTTAAATGGTATGGCTGCTAATGCGGAGATGTGATGCTCGCTTAGACATCACCACAAATGAATCCAGCACTTGCCTGCGGCTCAGCTAAGGAGTGCATCTTAATAAAGGCGGCATCCTGGACCTTGCCGTTTTCATCCGTAAAAATAGAGCTGGATGCAATGGGCTAGGCAGGGAAATTTGAATGCTGCATGTCTGCAAAAACAAAGACCACTTTTATGTAACTTTTCCATTGTAGTGCCACCTAATTCCACCACCGCTGTCTGTAAGTCTGCGTGGCCTTTTGTTTGTGTGCATCCAAATGGTGCCAGCGCCTCAGATGCACAACACACACACACAAAACACTAGATCTTGCAGATTATCACATGAAATAAGCACAAAGCCATTCCTCTTGCTCTTGTCTATTTCGGGATGTTGTGGAGCCGGGACAAAAAGAATCCCACACGGGGCTGAAGTGTTGCAGAATCCGCCCACGGTGTCCCCGACGGGTCCGTGCTGGCAACAGCTCAGTCTATTAGACGTGACGTCAGCCCGCGTCGCATCCATCCCGCCATCCATCCTTCCCTCCATCCAATGTGAAGCATTTAGCCAACATCGCTGGAGAGGAGGAGGGGAGGAAAAACACACGATTGGCTTTAAAGTGACTTACATAAAAACACGTAAGAAGCGAGGGAAAAAAAGTTACATGAACTCCATTCAGATACTTCAAATGTAGTCTATATCAGGGGTTTCAAACTCGTGCCATGGAGGGCGGAGACACTGCAGGTCCTCAACCGGTTTCAACGGCAGGTGCTTCAATTGATGAGCTCCTTCCCTCAAAATGAAGGAGGTGTTGATCATTAGAAACACCTGCTTTAGTGACTGGCTGGAAAGAAACCCTGCGGTGTCTCGGTCCTCCATGGCATGACTTTGACACCCCTGTGCTTCCTATCGATATTTTAAATCTCTACTAAATAGATCTGCTTGCCTGCTTTTATTTTATCTCCTGTTTACGGTTAAACATGTCAACATGTCCAAAAAGGAGTAGGAAGAATCTACATAGGAGGTCTGAAACTCTCCCTGCAGGTTTTCTTCCCAGCCGGTCACTAAAGCAGGTGCTTTAATTGATGGGCTCCTTCCATCAAATTGAAGGAGGTGTTGATCAACAAGAAAACCTGCAGGGTCTCGGCCCTCCATGGCATGACTTTGACACCCCTGATCTGCATAATACTCCATAGTCACCAATAAATTAGGTCAGTTGTTGGTAAGATGTCTTTTTGTAAATAATACGGTAAAAATATCATGCAGTATTAAAGTTAAAATACGAGTGCCGTCGTTCAGGCACAAGGGTAAAGGATAATGGCGGACGCCTGTAGTTTACGGCAGCGCCAATAAGTTGCATTTCGTACCGTCACCACCCTGAGATGTCAACAGTTCTTGTGAGTCTTCAGTCATCTTTAGCTTTTTTTGGTTGGCCGTTTTTGTATTACCTTCTGGTCCCAAAATGAAATGCAATGGAAAGATGTTTTCCCGTGGCAACCCGATTTGTAAATACAACGACACATTCCAAGACGACAACACGTCACCTAAGTCTAGTCTTTTGGTGTCTCCTCGCAGTCAGCAGGACACCAGTCCCCCCCCCTACCTCACACACATCCCTCCATCCAAGCCCCCTTCATCTTCTCAAACCATGATGGCACCATCTTAAATCTAATGTGATCAGTCCAGAGAGAAAGTAGATTAGGGACCAAGTCCTCCTGTAATTGACAGCAGTGACTGGAGACAGAAGCCGCCAGGAAGAGGAAGCGCGCATTATTGTGTTGATGTTGATGGAATGTTTGCATGGAGGGAAACGTTCCTTTAGACCAGGACCAAGACACGTTTGGATGCATGCGTTGGAATAGGACTCGGCTGGGCAAACATTGGGTTAAAAAAACTTTTGCGAAGGGGTCGTCTGTAGGTCATTGAACAGAATGATATACTTACTCACGGTGCAACAAAACAAATACACAAAACATCCACAGTAAGCTAACGCATCACATAAATCAAGTATTACTACCACATGGGTGATAAACAACAACTAAGCACTCAACATAACACAAGAGTCAAAACTTATTTCCAAATGACCGCAAGGCATGCTGGGTATAATATGAGCCGTATGAGCTTTGAACAATATTTAATTAGATATTAAGTGTATGTTGACATACCCCTTGTTTACGTTTGACAACCTCCTAAACATATTTTGCAGTTAAGAAAAAATGTGACAAACAGGGCAAAATGTTGGGAGAAAGTGTACCACAAGCTACCCAGCATACCTTGTGGCAAGCATATATAGATGTTTTTTGGGGATGGGTATTGTGCGCAGACATTTATTTGTATGCCCACATGGTGCAGTAGGTAAGTTTTGATGTGAGAGGTCTAAAAAAAGAATTTGGAATTGCCCGGTGGGCCGCATTGAGACGGGCCTGATTTGCCCACCCCTGGATTAAGACAACCAGTCTTCCCTTATTGCTCAGATTTTATGCTCCACTTCTCAGAGACGAGGCGCTCAAAAGCTCGCTTTTGAAGTACCACAAAGGAAAAGGCTCCTACCACATGGATACCCCTCTGACATACCCCCAAACCAGGGTTGGGCAAACTCTGCCGTTTCCAAATGACTCAAAAAAACCAACAACAACCTTAAACAACAAAACTAGCCGGCAAGATGACTGTGGCATGCGTGAGTCGCACAGGAGAATCAATCTGTAGCTTGTACAAAAAACACGCCAGCACACATGTGACACGCAACGTAACCTACCTGCTGCACCATGTGGGCACACAAATCTATGCACAAGATTACACCCATATATTCCTGCCGCAAGGCATGCTGGGCAGTTTGTGGCACTCTCTCTCCCATCATGTTGCAGTGTTGTCGCATTTTTGCAAGTGAAGTAAACAAGGAGATGTCTTCACATACTCCTAATATCCGATGTTTTATCGTTCATAGTTCATATTGTTGTTGGCACGGGACTACCCAGCATGCTCTGCGGGCATTTCGATGTTATGTTCAGCGCTTAGTTGTTGTTTACTACTCACATAGTAGCGGTAGTTGATTTATGCAATTCGTATGGATGTGTTGTGTTATTTCATTGCACCGTGAGTAAGTATGTCATTCGATGTGATTGCTTTAGGACTGCAAGGAAAGCTCAGCTTTCTTGAAAATGTCTCCAAAAGAACGGTGAACTATGTAGTGCTGTGTGTACATTTCATTGACTGAATATGTGCTGGAATACCTTCATCTTTTGTTCAGAATCAGCTACTTATCACAGGTAACTGACACCACTGCCTTCTCATTCACCCCCACAGAGTCATGGCATTTTAATAAACCCTTACGGAGTCAGGTGCTGAGCAACTATTGACTTAACTGGGTTGTTCCACTGCGCCAAACTGGGCGGTCATTTGATAAATGCTGGACTTTGTCCCGTCCATCGGATGCTCAGAGTCTCTGGGGTTATATGGGGCAGTGGGCTGGCCAGGACGCTCAGCTTCTGCATGATGATTGGATGATCTGTCTGAGGCAGAATCCCTTTTTGTTTTGATTGACTGTAAAATGATCTAATCAGCAATCTTGAAGTATAAACCTCCACCCGAGCATTTTTGAAGTCTTTCATTCCGTTGATTTGAACTGATCCGGAGACTTTACCGATTCCCAGCGACTTTGTCTTCGTTAAAAACCACTAGGAACTAAATTCCTAGGGGTCGACTGGGCTAAATTTTTGAGCCCAATGTGGCCCGCGAGTTTACCCACCCCTGCCATAAATGAACGTGTACATGCCTACCACTTGACAGAGGACAACTTTGAAACATTCATTCATTCATTGATTCTGCTTATCCTCATTAGGGTCACGGCGATGCTGGAGCCTATCCCAGCAGACTTTGGGCGAGAGGCGGGGTACACCCTGGACTGGTCGCCGGCCAATCGCAGGGCACGTATAGACAAACAAAGACATACAAACATTCTCACTCACACTCTAATGGACAATTTGGTGTCGCCAATGAAGCTAACATGCATGTTTTTGGAATGTGGGAGGAAACCGGAGTACCCGGAGAAAACCCGCACACGCACGGGGAGAACATGCAAACTCCACACAGAGATGGCCAACGGAGATTCGAACCCTGAACCTCCTGACTGTGAGACCAACGTGCTACCCAGTCAGCCACCGTGCGGCCCACTTTAAAACATAACTCAAATTTGCGTCAAAACCGAAAGCATGTTGAAGTCATGAGTGCTGTTACAAAAGCACAGAACGATGTTTAATCTACTCTTAGGCACGATGAGGCGCGTCGTGAGAGGGAATCCCCCCGGTGAGCGAGTTCCTCCCGAGGGCCGTGTGATCCGATTAGCGGAGCCAAGAGTGGCGACTGTGACGGCGTGCGATTGCTGACATCATGATGGAGGTCTCAGTGGCAGCCGTACAGCTCCTCGTGTGTCAAGTCACGACACACGAGGATGAAAACGAAGATGATCTAATTTGTACAGATAAGTAACATTGCCGTATTTAGAAATACATCTATATGCTGCCGTCATCGCAAGTGCACTCTTCTACCTCCCAAAACGTTTCTTCTTGGGTAATATTTCCCCCACGGCGGGTGTCACATTTCTGCACCCTCGATTCCTGCACAACGGCCCTCGAGACATTTTGACATGTCACGGCAGAAAGGCCCGGCTGCGGCTAACCACGTTAATGACGCGCACTGCCGCTGTTCAGGGTCGGCAGGCTCAATGGCGCGGGGCATCAACTGGATGTAGCGCTTCCACCTGCCATTATGTCATTACCCGCAAGATTTCACTCCGCCTGCTAGTTTTCAACTGCACTTCCACCACCAAAGACAGACTTGAAACTGTTATTACGTAACATTTATATAATTATATGCTACATGAAATAGCGCCGAAAATTGGAGGCTGTCCTGTGGGATACATTGTGGTCATCTACCATCATGCATTTCTACTTCCACTATCCATCCATTTTCGATGGCGCTTATCCTCACTAGGGTCGAGGGGGCATGCTGGAGCCTATCCCAGCTGACTTTGGTCGCCAGCCAAGGATCAGATACAGACAAACCACTATTAACACTCATGGGCAATTGAAAGTCGCCACACACTCCGAGCAGAGATGCCCAATGAAGATTCAAACCCCGATTTTCTAGACTGTGTGGCCAACATGCTAAACATTAGGCCACCGCGTGGCCTCCACTTAAATCACTAACTAAATAATTGGCTAACTACCAGTGTGGAGGAGTGTTAAAATGACACAGGGACGTACAAACGTTTGGGCACCCCTGATAATTTTCAAGATTTTTCTTTATAAATGATTAGTTGTTTGGATCAGCAATTTCAGTTAAATATATCATATAGCAGACAAAACACCGTGATGTTTGAGAAGTTAAATGAAGTTTTTGAATTTACAGAAAGTGTGCAATAATCATTTACCATATTATTTTATATTATATTACCACTAATTATCAGAACACAAACTTTGTTTGGTAAGCTCACTGACTTTTGACCTACACAGGTAGGTAGGACAGGGTATTTAAGGTGGCCAATTGCAAGTTGTTCTCCTGTTTGCATCTTCTCCAATGTGCGGCAACATGGGAGCCTCAAAACAACTGTCAAATGACCAGAAAACAAAGATTGCTCAACATCATGTTTTGGGGGAAGGATTAAAAAAAGCTAGTTCAGAAATTCCAGCTGTCAGATTCCATTGTGAGGAACATAGTGAGCTAATAAAAGACCACAATCACAGTTCTGGTTAAGGCCCGGAGTGGTAGGCCAAGAAAAAGCTCAGACAGGCAGAGGCGAAGGATGGTGAGAACAGTCAAACACAACGCACAGACCAGCTCCAAAGACCTACAACATGATCTTGCTGCAGACGGTGCCACTGTGCATCGGTCAACTACTCAGCACACTTTGCACAAGGTGATTCTGTATAAGGAAGAAGCCGTTTCTGCACAGATGCCACAAAGTGAGTCGCTTGAGGTCTCCTAAAGCACATTTGGACAAGCCAGCCTCATTTTGGAAAAAGGTGCAGTGGACTGATGAAACTAAAATGGTGAAGGATGAAGAACACAGCATTCCAAGACAAACACAACGCTATCCACAGTCCAATTTGGTGGTGGTTCCATCATGCTGTGGGGCCGGGTGGCCAGTACAGGTACTGACAATCTTGTTGAACGGTCGCATGGATTC
Source organism: Oostethus manadensis (assembly GCA_024372805.1). NCBI lineage: Eukaryota > Metazoa > Chordata > Actinopteri > Syngnathiformes > Syngnathidae > Oostethus > Oostethus manadensis. The sequence goes on along the minus strand of QODF01000189.1, from coordinate 1,662,820 downwards.
CAGTCTGTATGAGCAGATTCTTGCAAACAATGTTCAAGAATCAGTGACAAAGTTGAAGTTGAGCCGGGGCGGGATACTTCAACAAGACAACAACCCTAAACGCTGCTCAAATTCTACAAAGACATTCACGCAGAGGAACAAATACAACGTTCTGGAATGGAATCTCAGTCCCCAGACCTGAATGTTGTTGGAAATCTGTGTGAGGCGGGCTGCCCGTGCTCGAAAACCAAATCAAAATCAAACCTGACCTGTTTTGTAAAGAAGAATGCTCAAAGATACTGTCAACCACAATCCAGACCTTCATTGGAAGTGTTTAGAGGCTGTTATTTCTGCAAAAGGAAGATCTACTATATATTGATGTAATTTTTCTGTTGGGGTGCCCAAATTTATGCACCGACCCAATTTTTGTTTAAATAATTATTGCACACTTTCTGTAAATCCAAAAAGCTTCATTTCAGTTCTCAAATATCACTGTGTTTGTCTGGTTTTCTGATATATTTAACTGAAACTGCTGATCCAAACAACAAATGATTTTTAAAGGAAAATCTTCAAAATGATCAGGGGTGCCCAAACTTTTGCATAACACTGTATATGGGAGAAATAATGTTGTCTCTCTGCTCTTTGATCTCTATATGCATGCGACAACTGGTTAAAAAAGTCTTATTGGGGTTTTTCTCTTTTCTAACTTATAAATATTGTTACATTGTTGCATTCTTGTGTTAAACGATTTCAGCGCGTCAGATAATGAGGTTTTTGCATTTGGAAGTGAGCCCTGAAAGCAGTTTTGGATGGCTCTGTGTTTTTTTCAACACCGGGTTTCGCCGACGTCACAAAATCAGAACTTCCTTGTACAGCGACATTGAGCAATGGCTCCCAGGAAATGTTTGTTCGGTTGTGAAGGAAAGCTCATTTTGTTTGGCTTTCCTAAAGAGGCAAGCATCAGCCAGAAGTCGTTGAAATTGCTGATTCTCGGCCAGCGAGAGACATTTTTTTCGGAAGCCAGGAAACCCAAGGAAGCAAGAACCAGAAAGCTTTCTGTTATTGTGTGTAGCTGCTCTATAGGTGTCCAGAACACAACACAAAGGCCCGACAATCAGATTAATAGGTCCTCTGAAAATAATATTTTAGACGCTTTTGGTGAAATCCAAGTAAATATAACAAATACCCAGCAGAGGACAATTTAGTTTGGAAAACTTGCGTTAGGTCACATCATGTGTTTTTGCGTATTTTCTTTACAGCACAGACTATTGGCGGCAGGACAAAAATACCAGTGATAGCGCTAAGCCAACCACACCAAAGTGCGCACCAAGTATCTTTTTCAATTTTTGGTCCAAACCGCAAGTGTGAACTCAGCCTCAATCTCTGGATAGGTAGATGGATAGTAAGCAAGTAATCAGATTGGGCCTGCGAGGTACACCCAAATGCATTCTGGGAATGCAATGTTTTTTGTGAGTTAATGAGTGTAAATGTGTGTGTGTGTGCATTGCGGTGCGTAATGTCTGCCATGGGCCTGAATGCTGGCCAAATGTATTTATGTATTTAGTTAATTCAGGATGCAATGAAGAGCTCTGGTGGTCTAATTGATGGGTTAGGAGGCTGCAGGCCAAAAACAAGCCTCCCCTATTAAAGAATCCTCCAGAGGGGGACTCTGATTAATGTGAGGCTCCACAACTTGAATGATAATGCATCCTTGCATAGAATAGCTTTGCTTCCAGAAATGTCATTAGGTCATTTTGATGATCTAATCAAGCTAATCTAAACAAACATGCCTGCCTTTTGGCCACTTAAGCAACATTTAGAATGCCCCCCCCCCCCAGCCCTATCCATCTGGGAAGAAGATACGCAAGTTAGAATTTGTGTGGCGAGTAATTCGCTTTGCCGCTTTAATGCCGCTCATTTCCCAAATTTCATCCGACTGCTGGGTCGACCTGTTGTGTCCATTTTGTGTCTTGTTGCAGTTAACCCGCCATTCATCATCTCCATCACTTATCACCTCTCTCCTGGTATTTTCTCACAAACATGACTAATATGTTCATTTAACAAATTGAATCATATGTTTGCAGGTTTGTAAACTGTTATAATGGCGTTTTCCCCCCCCCCCATTAACAAATGTGCCATGATGATGACGATGATGGTCATGAAAGGTCCTAAATGGTCATTCGAAGTACAAGAGACAAATATGTGCACAACGTATTGATGAATAAAGTACATATCATCCTTAAAACTAACAGAAACATTGCAAATAGGGGATAAATATACAACAGATGATAGCACCTGATTAAATAATATACTGTACTTTGAATTCAGGATAACTGATATCAGACAGGCTGCACGGTGGCTGAGTGGGTAGCATGTTGGCCTCACAGTCAGGAGATCTCCCCGTGCGTGCGTGGGTTTTTTCCGGGTACTCCGGTTTCCTCCCACATTCCAAAAACATGCATGTTAGGTTCACTAGCGACCCTAAATTGTCCATTAGAGTGTGAGTGTGTTTGATTGTGTGTCTGCCCTGCGACTGACTGGCAACCAGTCCAGGGTGTACCCCGCCTCCCGCCCCAAAGTCAGCGGGGATAGGCTCCAGCACACCCGCAACCCTAATGAGGATAAGCGGTATAGACAATGGATGGATGGATGATATCAGACAGTCAGCTTTCATCAAAAATGAAACAATCGTATCGTTTATAAACTGCACCAAATTGTATCGAATCGTTCTGTTTCTCAAACACATCATTTTTTAATCACACAGTGAGAGAGATTTACATCCCTACCAGTCACATATCATGTGCTCATTTAAAGAAAGAGAAAACAGTAGGAAGAAAAAAGCTACATCACTGAATATCTGTGGTACATATACAATACACGCCAGCCGCACACAGTCAGGAAATTTGAAGAACAGGGTTCGATCATCCACTTTTTTCCAGCCGACCTCCAAAAATCTTGTCTCTTTTAATGCACAGCATATGACACTCACGTAACAAAATCACCAGCGCTTGGCTGTGGGAGATCATCCACCTTCTCTCAGTGGACCTCCAAAATCTTGTCTCTTTTATGCACAGCATAGGGCACTTACAACAACATCCCTAGATTAGGGCAGACAAGTGTAGACACTGTTGCAGGAGATCATCCGAAATCTTGTTTTTGTTTTCATGCACAGTCTAGGACACTTGGCCAGGAGCGGTGGTGTTGCTAGAGCGCAGTCCCTCTCTGGTAACAGTTCCACAAAGTTCTTGGCTTCTCTTAATGCGGGACACGTGCTGTCCAACAAATTGTTATTGCCATCAATACTAATAGCCATTGTTCATTCATTCATTTTCTATGCCGCTTATTCTCATTAGGGTCGCGGGTATGCTGGAGCCTATCCCAGCTGACAGTGGGCGAGAGGCGGGGTACACCCGGGACTGGTCGCCAGCCAATCGCAGGGCAGACCAACAAGCATTAACACTCACATTCATACTCTAATGGACAATTTGGAGTCGCCAATTAAGCTGACATGCATGTTTTTGGAATGTGGGGGGGGGAAGCGGAGTACCCGGAGAAAACCCACGCACGCACGGGGAGAACATGCAAACTCCACTCAGATATGCCCAATGGAGATTCGAACCCTGAACCTCCTGACTGTGAGGCCAACACGCGGCCCTTATTTGGTTATTGTGTTGAAAAGGGATACTACACAGCAGCAGTGCTAACTATCACCACCATGGAAGCTTCTTGTGTTGCTGGACACTTCGTTTTTGAGTGTTTTGGTGCGTCTCCAGCAGGTCGGGTGTCTCACCGCCGACACACGCTGCGCACAGATACAAAGCCGCCTCCCAATAAGGAAATCAAAGTATGTGTTATGGCAGGATGACCTCACCTCCAGCACCGACTTGCTGCTGGAGCTCAACAGGCAGAATGGTGATGATGTCGCACAGCCATCATAAATGTCGATAAATGTCGTCCATTTACCAGTTTTCCAGGAGAGGCGGCGATTGATCCGATGTGTTAAACAACCTGTTTGAGACTTGCTTTCTTTTGTGCATTCGAGTGTTCAGTGTTTGATAGCGGTGAAGTTCCGCTGAAAATCTACACGTGGATTTCCCGCCACAGCTTGTTTTTCACGGCGACGTGGCACCTTTTCCTGCACGGACGGAATATAAATGTTATGAAGTTCTACAACTGGGAATGCCGGGAAAATGCTGGAAATCGGGGTCGTGTGACAAAAATAGCCAGTTCCAAGGAGCTCAGAGGCAGAGCGAAACAAAGTAAAACACAAATCAGAGGAACTCTGGAACAAGCAAGTAAGCACCACGATAAAGATAATAAAAATGAATGCAAAATTGATCTAAACTGGAGACTCCTGACTGGGTGAAACTGCCAAACTGACAGAAAGGATTTAAAAACTGAAGAGCATGTGAGCAAAATCCATGTTCTCCATCAATCAAAGTGGTGTAGCTGGCCTTATCACACACACACACACACACACACACACGTATTTATGCATACATGAATGAGAAAATTGGCAAAAGTCCTGAAAGGAGAAGACCCATTACTCACACTCATCTTCTTGTTGTCGCCACAGGTGAGACTAAAAAGAAGTAGCGATAATAAGGAACACGTGTGGTGCCTCTGGTAGCTTCACCCATTCAAGGTGAACCGGGATCTAAAATGGGAAAAAGCAATGAGCATAGGGAGGAGACACCAAATCATAGCAAACAAGGAGAAACCAATGAGGTGCTCACCTGAGGCAACTAAACGGTGTCACTGCAGAGCCCGACACCATGAATGTGGAGGTGTTTTTAATCATCTCGGTCACGTGACGTTGAAATAATTAGAGAAAAAAAAAACAACAGCATAAAGTGAGAAAAAAAATATTTTGCAAGAATAAAATCAATATATTAGGAGAAAGGAGTCACAAGAAAAAAAGTTGCTATTTTACAAGAATAAATTCATAATAGTATCAGGAAAAATATTTATTTTAGTAGCATAGGTTTGAAATAATAAGGAAAAAATTACTTTATTTGTAAAAGTCATAATGTTATGAGAAACAAAGCACAATGATGTTGTACATTTTGGGAAAAAAGGTTGGGATAGGCTCCAGCATACCCGCGACCCTAATGAGGATAAGCGGTATAGAAAATGGATGGATGAATGAATGAAGGTTGGGGAAAAAGTTATTATATTATGCAAATAAAGTCATACTATTATACAAAAAGAAAATTTATGAACATTATCTAGGAAGAAAGTTTAAGTATTTGGAAAATGAAAAAGAAAACCAAAACAAAAATGGGAAAAACAGAGAAGGGACCAAAGTTCATGCTAATAATAATAATTTCACCTACTGTGAAAATGCGTTTGCGTCCTTCCTGATTTCTTATTTTCTTGCGTGTTTGTCACACTAAAATGTTTAAGATCGTCAAACAAATTTAAACAACAAACAACTGAACAAAGAGTGCAGTTTTAAATTAAACGTTTTCTTATTAAGGAAGAAATAAAATGTAAAAGAGCGATTGCCTCCCCTGTTAAAACTTAACTAAACTGAGATTCATTGAAATCTGTCAATGTGTGCTTGTGTATTTTTGGAAGATGTTATCATTCTGTTAAAAAAAACAGCCAATGGAGAGTAATTTGCTTATTTGAATAACAAATCGCTGTTTTGAAATACAGGTAAATGATGTTGAATTAAATTGACAGCGATTCTATACAGTGTATGAATACATCTACATTGTAGCTAAAGAGCCTTTACCCGGGGAGACCAAAGTGCGGCCCTGGGGCACTTTTTGGCCCTGTAGTCCGTTTTTTATTTTGGCAGATCTTGAAAATTCCATCAAATCTCTATTAATTAGCTATTTTATCAGATGTTAATTTGCTAATTCACTAATTTGCTTTGTCACCAATAACACACAGCTAAAATGTGGATGTTCTGTTCAAATAGCTTAGCATACATTGACCTACAGCAGGTTGGTTTTAGGATCTTAAATGCACACAAATGCACAAAAATGCTCAAAATTATCAATTAAAAATAACTAAACCACCTTTGTTTTGCCTTTTGACCCTTTTTTTGCATATTAAAAACAGCGACTGGAGCTGCAGTCCGGCACAGATGTCAAAATTCGCTTGCAGCCAAATTTTCTGAAACAGAGTGGAAATGGACTAAACGGCACAGGAAGTGTGAGTCAGAGGATATTGGGGATGAACAGTGGCAAAAAAAAAAAAAAGATGCTCTCGACCTTATGTAGCCAAATCTGAGGAGCCAAAGTGAATATACTGTATGTGCTGTTTTCTTCTAACATGTTTTATCTTTAGATAAGCACTCTTGCTGCTGTGTGATAATTATTTTGACGTCTTTTATTGTCATATGCACCCACCCACGCACTTGCACACACACATCCCAAGAGCGCAGAAGATCACACCGCTTTGTTTTGTCACAGACCCTACATCACATTGACTGGGCTGACTCCCAGTATCATTTTTCATAAGCTTGTAAGCAACATTTATCCCGATGCCTGTTCATCAACGTGGATAACATGAAAATCACCCAATGACATTTGGCCACTGTGTTTTACACGTTAATATACAGTATTGTTGTTTATTATATAATATTGCTAAAGTTTAGAAAAGCAGCTGAACAGTGTACATATCCCTAACTACAAATAATAAATGATTTATTATTTATTCATTTGGCTGTTTGATGTATTCAAAACAAAAAATACAATTACAATCAATCATGTATCAATTATATTGTTAGTAAAATAATTATTATTTCCATTATATTTGTATTATTTGTATTTTAACTATTGCGCAATCTTTGGCCAACTGACGTCATAGCTGCGACGTCTGCACGCTCATCTCTGATTGGTCGACTGGCGGAAGTAGAGGATTGCCGGGACAGCAAACATGTCCGCGGTCATTTGAAAACTTACCACAGTCTCTTTTCTGGCACCGAGTGTGTCTGTGTGTATGCTTTTGACCACTTTCCCGACCTATTAAGCAGTTGAGGACTACGCGACAAGAGCCGGAATATTTGTTATTATCAGGTTAGTGGCTCGCTGTGTTTCCTGTTGTTTTAGGAGCTGAGTTAGCACAGTTAGCATGCTAGGCAAGGCGACTGGTTCACGTGAGTAAAGGGATCCCCAATGTGAGATAGCTGTCACCCCATGGCTTTTGCATACCTCCGTGCTTTTCCCGCTTGCTTTCAGGGTGTGGCGTGTGCAAAAGTTGAAGAATCCTTTCTTGACTCCTGCGATGTGCCGAAAGGGGCATTTGGTTGCACATTTAGGTTTAGCTTTCTTAAGTTACAGCCTATAAATTCACTGCGTTTGGCTAAATGAATACAAATGCGTTTTGGGGGTGTATCGAGTAGTGTAATGTTAGTTCTGTGTGATTGCCTGGAAATTGTTCCTGGCAACCCAAGATTTCCAGGATATATGTGCAAGATATGTGCATTTCTGCAGATTTAATTTAGCTTTGGTTTAAAGGATAGTACATGCTATGTCATTGAAAGTTTATACACATTGCTTCGCTGCAGAAATAATGCTGATATCTGGGACTCATGTCGGAAGTCGTGTATGAAGAGACAGCCACGATGATTGCCGCTGGGGAATTGCAGTCGTTTGTCCCGTTTGGCCGTGATCACTGCAGGAACCACCCCAATGCCTTCAACCTGCAGCTGCGCGAGCTACAGCCCGCCTCCGAGCTGTGGTCTACGGACTGCGCCGCCGGCCTGGTGGGCTCCCTGCAGGAAGTTAGCCTACAGGAGAGAGAGATGGTAAGAGGTTCAAAGAAATATCAGGAAGATGGCTCGGTAGGAGCATTGTTTATTGCGTGTTTTTTGGGTTGGCAGGAAAGCTGGCAGCTCAGGAAGGGCAGTGGAGACGCCCTGGAGCAGGACGTGGAGTTTGAAGAGGAGCTTTATGCGGCAGGAAATGTGGTCGTGTGGAGCCAGGGCAGCGGGACGCAAAGCTCTAATGTTTACAAGGCTTTCACTGTTGACAGCCCAGTGGAGCAGGTTAGTCACTGGGGATTACTACCAAGGTAAAACTAGTTTGATTCAAACTGGTGAAAAACTGGTGTTTTACCTGCAGGCTTTATGGTGTGACTTTGCAGTTCCCCAGAACAAGAATGAAGGTAAAGTGTCATTGCATTATCCATCCATTTTCTATGCCTCTTGTCCTCAATAGGGTCATGGACATATGCTGGAGCCTATCTCAGCCGACTTTGGGCGACTTTTCACCACCCAATTGCAGGCCACATATAGACAAACAACCATTACGTTCACATTCATACCTGTGGGCAATTTGGAGTCCCCAATTAACCTAAAATGGATATTTTTTAAATGTGGGAGAATACCTCATTGCATTATTACAGTCGTAATTGTGGAAAAAATGTGCCTGTGTAAATGTTCTTTCATCCAGGTCATTGTATTCTAATGGGTCGCATGTTTCTGGTTGTTCATTTAGCCTAAGAGGACATTTCGCCTTTTTGTGCGAGCAGGCTTCATCAGGTCATGCTCGAAGGTTAGATAATACCGCTCTACTGTAGTTTGAGGGCTTGGTGCAGGATCCAAAGTATTTGTCCTCGAAAGATAGAGGCTGACCACTTGCAATTGAGTCAATGCCCTGAGAAAGTTGTGGAGAGGATTTAAAGAAGACCCTGCTTGTGTTTTATAGAAGAAACGGTGGAGCATACAGTGTGTATAGTGCAGAATGGCTGTGTCAACATTCACAGTGTCACCGGGAAGGATTTCCTCTCACCTCTGCCGTTCCAGGTAAGGCAGACAGAGCTTGGAAAAGTTGGATTTTATATCTAAAAACCAAAGTGGGTCCAGTCGGGTCCGGGGGCCATTTGCATCCTGGCAGTTTAGAATTGGTAAACATTACAAGATATATCACACAGGAGATGTATGCTGTCTTCTTTTATAAAATGTTATTAAATATATTATATTGATGAACATGTCTTGGACCGACCTTGAAATGGTTTTGCCTGTTTAATAAAAAAAAAAAAAAGGTGAACAATATCAGTGTTTGCCACAGAGCTGCATTCTAACTTTGGTTGGAGTGGATTTTTTGATCTTTGCAGTTATTCCTAAAGAAATATATTTATTCCTTCTGATCATTCATTTAAAATCATATTTTAAAGTATTTCAGTTGACTAAAAGTAACCTGTTCTTTCTCCAATAGGTGTCAAAAGTGTGGCCAACCAAGTTTGGGCTCGTGCTGGAGCGTAAAATCACAGCAGCTGACGGACAACACGGGTACACGCTAATCCCCGTGCACACATAAGGGGCTCCAAATCCGTGCCGTTGTATGTTTCATATTGCACATCATTTTGATCGGTACTGAACTACCCCCTCTCCTCCTCCTCCTCCTCCCCCAAAACACAGCGAATCTCTTCCCACAGTGTTCAGCATGCTGCATCCGATAGATGAGGTGGCACCGGTTGTTTGCAAACCAACAGGTGAAACCCCGCCTTTTACTCTCTTTGTCAACATGGTAAACCCTCGATGGTCAAACACGGTGGTTGCTTAGATTTCAAATGAGTTTCAATGAACCCCCAAAAATACTGGCGTAATGCAGTGCTTCTCAAACAGCCGGGCACGGTGCAGTGGTGTGTACAGATAAATAAGTTTAACGGGTTCTCAATAGTATTTTGAAATTGTGGACAGTGGTGACAGAAAATAATTCAGAACCGATGGATTTATGAGATTCTAGTACTGTACTGCACTGGTAAGGTTTTGGCGTAGGGTTTTTTTGGGGTTATTTTAGTGCTAAAATAAGTCAAACGAGTAATTGTTATTAAGTAATGCCATTGTTAGATGACATGATCAATGTTTATGTTTGGCCGTGATGCATGTGCATGTATGCAATATTGTGGAGACAAAAAGTAAGCAATGAAAAATGAATGAGGAAATTAATTAAATGTGTTTTTTTTTTAAATCTGGGTGTGTAATTGATAACAGTTGATACCATGTGTGAAGGTTTCTAGCTACAAATGAGAAAAAAAAAACCACTTGGAGTCATGTTGTCTTGTGTTTGTTTTGTTCCAGTCCAGAATTTTTTGTTAAAATTCCAAGTCATTCAGATCCTGAGCAGTATTTTGGTTTGAACCTTTGCAAATGCGTGCCCCTTCCAGGCTCATTTGAAGGCTCTCGTGTGGAGTACATGTCGGACTCCACGATGAGGATCGTCTTCACCTGCTGCCAGCCTTCTATAGTCGTCGTCTATGACACCCTGCAGGGAACGCACTCGGTGTGGAGCCTGCGTAAAGTCACGCATGAGGTGAACAGACGCACTGCATTCACATACTAGACATTAGCCGCCACCTAAACTTTTACCTGCACCAGGAGCGCTCGACGGTGCTTCGGTGCCCCGCGGAGCCTTTCAGTGGACCTTTGGGCTTCCTAGCCACAGACTTCCTGATGTCACACCTGCGGAACTACTCCCGCCTGGACTCCCCGGGTGGCAGCAAGCCAGCCAGGTTTAATCCGACCACCGCCCCAAGGTAACGGCGTTCAGCTTTCAAGGCGCGTAAGGTGATCACTTAGTCGTAGACGTGGATGTCGGTGTGAAGACGAGGACGGTCATTGCTGTTGCAGACACTCCTGACTCATTGTTTGGTTATGTGGCTCCCTGTGACGTGTTTGTCGAGAAGTCGGAAGGGTAGAGATCGATACCACGAGCAAGAGGCTGAATCCCAAATTGCTTCCGGATGAGCTGTTTGAATGCTAGATTTTGCTTAAACTATGTGGACTACAACTATTGGGACACTTTACCTTTGCACCTAATGCTAATGTTTCTAAAAGGTTTTGGGAGTGCGTCTAGAAGTTGTCGTCCTGGTCAGGGACGTCAGCCTTTCTAGTTCTTCCACACCACAATTATCCAAGCACAGTTATCCAAGAGGAGCAAACAGAAAAGGACCCCCTTCCTCAAACTGCTCTGACAAAGTCGGAAGCATGCAATTGTGATGTAATGTCTTGCTAAGATGAAGAAATAAGCTCCATCCATCTTCCATGTCGCTTATCCTCATTAGGCTCGCGGGGGTATACTGGAGCTAGGCGGGGTGCACTCTGGACTGTCAATCGCAGGGCAGACACACAATCATTCACACCTAAATTCATACCTATGGACGATTTGTAGTCAGCAATTAACCTAACATGCAAGGTTTTGGAATGTGGGAGGAAACCGGAAGACCCGGAGAAAACCCACACATGGGGAGAACGTTCAAACTCCACACAGAGATGCCACTGTGTGGCCCACATACTAACCACTCGACCACCGTGCAGCCAAGAAATAGTATGAATTCTTAAATAAATTCATTCATTAAGAAGTGTAAATCCTCAAGCTTTTGATATATACAGTGCAACCCCGGTATACGAAATTAATTCGTTCCAAAAGGGTTTTTGTAAGTCAACTTTTTTTTTGTAACCCGAACAACATTTAACCTGAAAATTGGCTAATTTGTTCCACTAAACCGGAAGACCCCTCATAAAAAAAACTCTGTTCTTCACATTTAATACTGTATAAATAACGAGTATTGTAATATAATGTAATAATAAAACCTGAAATAGAATGCTAAAATTCTAAAAGTTTCTTACCTTTAATACTCAGCGAAGTGCAGTAGAGTACAGTTCTTGGCAGCGATATACCAATCAGAGAACATTACGTCATACGTACACTTGCGCCATGCCTCCAGTTGGTATCCTACGGGTATGCTGCAGGACAACATTTTTGCCGAGCGCTGGGAGAGTTACGCCACCATACGTGAGTGGATTGTGGATGCCCGGGCTAAGGTATCCGCTTGAACTCTTGTCCGAGCTTTCACGAAAGCCGGCATCATTGCGGAACAGCCGACGGACAACAAGACTGACGGCCGACAATGATGACGGGAAAATTGCCCAGCTGTACCAAGTCAGATGCAGAAGATGGATTTGTGGGAGAAGAGAGATAAAAAATACAGGGAGTGTATTGTTAAATAGTAGAATAAAGTTCAACTAAACTCACTCTTTTGCTTCCGTTGCCTTTTTTGTGGACCGTATGTTATAGCATGCGCCTTAAAATACAGTAAACCGGGAATATTTGCAAAAAAACAAGTTTTGGTACGATCGACATACTTTCATAAAGCAAATTAAATTTTGTAAGCTGAAGCAAAAAAAAAAAAAAAAGGTATTTTCGTATTCCGGGGCATTTGTATCCCAGGGTTCCGCTATATGTGATGTAAAAGCATTACTTTTTTTTTTTTTCAAATGTAGAGCATTACATTTGAAAGAATGCTTTATTGTCCTTGTCCACGTCTAGCGGTGCTGTTGCTGCCAGCTCCCCTTTGCACTACAGCACTCTGCACAAGCACCAGAGCAGAATCCTCATGTCCTCCCCAAGAACACACGCCCGCAGTAATTCCCCGGGCATATCCAACATGGCCGCCGTCAGGTAAACCCCAACATATATTGTTGTGTTTTTAGGAGAGCAATCCCTGGATTTCGTCTTTAACAATTTTATTCCCTCCTGCGTTGTAGTCGCGCTCACTCTCCGGGCATGGCGGCCCCGTCCCTATCGGGCGTCGCCCGTTTCAACACGACTCTCCACAACTCGTCGCCACGGGGCGAGCACGTCATGCACTCTCCCAACAGCACCCTCAACGAGACCGCGTTGGTGCCGGAGCTGCAGCCCATCATACCCGACCTCTGTATGGAGCAGCTGTGGAGCGAGACGGCCGCGGCGCCTGCTACCTGTCACAGGTTCGAAACCGGACCGCTTTGAAGTGTTATGGATGGCTTGCATTCTAGTTTGAGGTTAAGCGATAAGACGGTGTTGACTTTCTTGTATCTATATATGCATTTCATGTGCTTACATAGGATTTTGGAGGGAATAACTCGCTTTGGAAGACAATTTCATGCAGCTTAGGTTGTAAAATAAATTACATAATTGCCAGAAATTTGATGATGAAAATGATGCTTTCAGTGTTTACTAATTGTGTGTGTGTGTGTGTGCGGGTATTCTTTACAGCCAGGCATCCAAGGTTTTCCTAACCACCGACCTCTGCGAGAACCGCTACCTCTGTCTGCTGGTGGAATCGCACCAACAACTCAGGTTAGAGTTAAAAGCTGTACGCAGAAATATTACATTTACTGTATGTAACATTCTTCTGTGAAAAACATTGTGTTCCATCGTCATCATCATTTAATCACCACTGCTTGGCTCATGTCTTTATCATCCACCCTCCAGGTGCGTGAGGCTTGTGGAGAGCAACGATAGGTCTCAGTTTATCTTCGCCTCGGTTACTTGTATTGCTGCCAAAGATGCCGAGCCTCTGCAGGTAAAGACGTCGCTAAGGCTGGGGGTGTCCAAACATTTTCAGACTTTTACAGAAAAATCTAATAATGCTGAGGTGATGGTGCACTTTGATAAACCTCACATTTGTGTTTGCCAACACGCTAAAACCAGTATCATGTGGGCCTTGGTATGATAAATAGTTCAACATAGTTCTACTATAGTATATGTCACATGCATGTACATACAAAATAGAAAAGTCCAATTTAATAGACGACGGTGTACTTAAAGTAAAGTTAAGTTTTGTCATTCACAGTTTAATATTAACAAATAATTCCTGGCTAATGTGATTTTAATTTTTAAATGGTCAGTTCAAACAGTGATTCTCAACTGGTGGTCCACAACTCAAAAGCACCTCGCCGAGCCGTTTCAGTGGGTTGTTACAAAAACAAAATACTGTGATGATTAATTGATGAACCAATTAATCAACAGCTATTATGGTAATCGATGAATTGTTTCATTTCAAAAAGGAGTTGTATATATTGTAATTTTTTTCCTCTTTGTGATATCTTGCGACGCAAGCCACTGCAGCGATGTGTGCGTAAGAACATTCGCATGTAAAGTATGTATCCACTTGTACTGGAGCATAGGAAAATGTGTGCACTTGTATACAACTCCTGCCATTTGTACACACAAAACCTAGTGGTAGAACAATGAAACTACAAATAGGCTATGCCTTATTCATTCATTGGGGATGCACATGTAGCAGTCTGTGCCAGTGACTTGTTGATTTGCAATAGAGCGTTTGTCAGTTGATTGTTTATACTTCTCCATTTGAGTTTCGGCGTTAGAGCACCCTCTAGGCCGGGGGTGCTCGCACTTTTTCCACCTGCGAGCTACTTGCAAAAGGATCAACTCTAAAAGATCTACCACGTCTACAATCACACAACGCATATATTTAATTATAAAGAAATCGCAATGTATTGATATGTACAATATAGGTTTTTTGTAGTATACATAACGGCGCGAGAACATATTTCAAAACACAACTATGTTCATTTTTTGTCATTACCTGGGTTTTAGTCGGTGTCGTATTTGCCATGAAATGTCCAAAAATGCTGCTCCACATTTCCCTTATTTGGTGTTGCGATTGCGGTGTAGCAGATGAGGTAAACGCACTTGGAAAAGCCATCCATCCATCTTCGATGCCGCTGATCTCAAGTCCTCCTCTCATTCTAAACGAAAGTGATACGTTTTTGTTCTTCTACCTGGTTCAGCTCCTCCACTCATGATTATACCTTTCTTAAGTTAAGCACATAGCGCCGGTGTTTCCGCATGCGCAGTGACTGTCAATCAAGTGGACGTATTTTTCTTTTTTCTTTTTTTTATGTATAATAATTATTTTTTATCAGACTAGTAAGTTCTTATATCAGCGGTCCCCAATCACTTTCCTTATTTAGACTGATATCAGACTTTGCAAAGCAGAGGTGGGGACGGGGGGTGCAGCCGTGTTTTGGTTCAGCGCATGGACGCTGTGAATGTCACGCGATCTACCCACAATGTCTTTGCCATCGACTGGTAGATCGCCATCGGCGTGTTCAGCACCCCTGCTCTGGGCAGCCACGTAACCTTTGCAAACAGTCTTTCTACTTTTAAAATTCAAATAAATAGATGCATTTTATTAAATAAACAACATATTTGAAGTTCCATGCATAACTTTTTCACCGGTTTCACCGGTCCCGTTTTTAATGTTCTTCTGCAGGTTATTTTAATGTTATTGGGAACAAAAATGGGTTCCAACAAAAGCTAGCTTCAGACCGTACTTTTGACACCGCTGAAATAATAATTAGCAAAAGTTGGAGTCAAGGCTGAACTGTATGTTTTATTTCTCAGTGTGGTGAAAACTGCTTTACTTCCAGAACATAGACGCCATGCTGGTTCTGGAGGCCTGTGGCAGCCTGGTCCTCTATAACGGCATCACCCGAGTAAGCACAACTCACACGGACGCCTTTACAGCATGTCTTTGCACACATGGGGTCTATTTATTCTTTCCTTGTTCATCCCTTAAGATCAGCAAGGTGTTTGTTCCCAGCCTCCTGTCGTCCACCTTTAGTATGACCAACAATCGCTCCAGCAGCTACATGCCACTGGAGCATGTTAGCACACCCACTAATGCCGGCAGCCGTCACCTGCAAAGACTGGATGAGGTGCGCA
Source organism: Oostethus manadensis (assembly GCA_024372805.1). Taxonomy (NCBI): domain Eukaryota; kingdom Metazoa; phylum Chordata; class Actinopteri; order Syngnathiformes; family Syngnathidae; genus Oostethus; species Oostethus manadensis. Next base: position 1,647,368 of record QODF01000189.1, on the reverse strand, counting down.
ATACTGTAAATACATTTGCTTTTAGCGCAAATCTTTTCTAAGGCACAATAGGAAAAGCAACCGTGTCTCGGGTAATTTTTGTTACGAGTTTGTTGGAATCTATTTCTACATTTTCTATTACGCCGCCTGCACATGTGCTGATATCAGTTTTGCACAGTCTGAAATGCAACGTCTTGCTAATTGGTCACGGTCAAAACATCTCTTCCTGTTTTATGGTTATTCCTTCTTCCTGCTCACAGTTATCCACGCTGATTATATCTGGAATTGTTGGTACTTGACATTCATTTTGCACTCGAATATCTTGCAGGCTGTGATGCCCTCTCCGGTGTCAGAACTCAGGGGTCCAAACATGAAACACCATGAAGGGTCTTTTTTGGGCGATTACGCCTTCCAGCAGGCTACGCCCTACATCCATGCCTTGCGGGACCCCGTCTGCAATCGTGTGACTTTGGTATGTTGGCTTAACCCTTTGGAGTCCAGGGTAGTTTTTAGTGTTTTTTTTGCTACTTTGGGGTTTACCTTTTACTTTTCTTTCTTATTGTGTCACATTAGTTAATTAATAAACATTAATCAACTAAAATAGGGCCTAAAATATTAGGGAAAATATTTTTTTAAGGCAAAAACACTTTCCAATGTAAATATAAAATGTTTAATTGGCAATGTATGAGACATAGTTATTTAGAATAATTGTTAGAAACCAGATGAGGACTTTGTACACAACATAATGTGCCCATTAAAAATGTTTTTGTTAATCTCAAGAAAGCTGAATATAACTTCATGGACAACCCAGAGGGGAAAGTCAGGCCTGTGTTCCTTTTTCAAAGCAATGGGCACCGTTTGCTCACCTTTCTCCCTCTGCAACCAAACGGCTGGTAATGCTTTGAATGACAACAAGCGTGAAGGTGGTGTTTTGTTTCATTGCCTTTGTTGACCTTCTGCTCCGAAAGTGAACATTATTGATCATAAATCTCGTCTCACCATTTAAAGACTTGTAAAAGAGTTAAACAAGTTATTTGATTTTAGCTTTTGCTTCGTTAAGCCATTTATCAGCTTCTTGACTCCATTTGTGGCGTATTTGAGAGATCCGTGTCCTGAACAGGAGAACCACACATACTGTGTGTAGAGGGCCGTGTTTTGCCACATTCACACAGTCACTACAGGTATGTCTGCTCGCTGCTGCCTCGGTTCATTGATTTGCTGGCTGTCCCTTCGGGCTGAAACCTTTTTTCCCTCCACGTGGATTCTGTCAAAAAAGGGTTCAGGCGAGATGTGAAAAAAGTAGTGCTGGAAAAATAGGGATGTTGTCCAATACATTTAGATTATTTTAGGCCGTTTTTGTAAATAACTTACAGCACGGTAATGTCTTTTATTGTGTTTTTGCCAGTTAAAAAAATCCTTAAGTACACCTTTTAGGATTTTAGTGTCACTGAATGCTTTTTCTCATATATTTTCTGCCTCTGTTTGTCCCACTGTAGGAGCTAAGCAATGACACCATGCTGAGAATCTCCATCCCTGACATTGCTACCTCAGAACTAGGTACGCTTTGCACATTCAAGGGAACATACAGTATTTGTAATTCAAGTTCACAATGAAGCTAAAAAGCAAACTGGCAAAGAAATCGAGTATATGCTGTAATCCAAACGTGGGATGAAATTCATCATGAAGTATTGCGTATTGTTGCAGAATTGGAAAACACTTCACTTGGTTTTAAATATTTTTTTAGTCTAAACATTGTTTTAAAAAAGTGCAAATAATATGGATGCACTGTATATACATTGACAAAATTTAAATTATAATTTGCTGTAATGTTATCATAATGTGTATTATAAAAAACAACTAAATCTGTGTTGTTTTTACACAATATTGTACACGTCATTTTTTAATATATATAGAATATAACCATTTTCTTTTTGCTTATGTGCTTGCCTTAGATTTGTGAACTTAAAATTTGTGTTTACTCATGTCTTGAAATAAACTCAAATAAAAGTCGAAATCATTTTAATATGTGGCAAAGGTCTGAAGAGCAACAGCAATACTCACACGATCCGAAAAACGCCTCTTCGTTGATTAAATAAAAGGAAATAAAAACGGCAGCTACCGGCACGTGTGTAAACCAGACACACAACAAACGTCATATGGAGGAAGACGTCATCTTCCCAGAAGAAGTGTCTTATGTGCCGTGTGCATGCTGACATCTTCCCAACCAGCAATCTGCTGTTGTTCTCTCACACACACACGCACACTACTTGGCTGAGTCAGAACATCCTGTAAATTAGGTTTGAGATCTGCCCTGCATTGTTAGACTGTGACGTATAGGCTTGGTGCATTGAGGATGCCATTACAAGGCTCACACACACACACACACACACACACACGCGCGCGCCGATAATCATTAAAACGGATAATTCAGATGTTTTCCTTTTGCCGTCATGCTTGTTAAAGCACGAATTACCGTACATCTCGGTAAACTAATATTGCAAAATGACATATACTCTAAATGGCAAACCTGTATGTTCCTGTCCTGCTCATTAAGAGCAGTGTGGTGGTAACGCAAAGGGCAAGCCACGTGCCTTGTCCAGGCCTGCAAAAGTAAAGTACAGTACATGGACTCACGGCTGCTATTACAAGATCATCTCGTACATGCGCCTCGTAATCGCTGCTGAGTCATTACCGCTTGGATGCCTCTGTGCACCGGTGAGCGGATGCAGATGCCAGCTTCCCCCCTTTGTAACTCAAAGATTTTTCTTGCCAAGTTTGTGCAATACGTCTGCGTCTTTTTACAACTTTTACTACATCTTGCTCTACACCTTTGTTCTGTGTCTGAATTTTTGCACTTTATCTAGCAATTGATTGTGCAGTCCAGGCTTTCGGCTTACCCTAATGAAATGGCATTTATCTGCTTTGCTCCTGACCTTTTCAACTACGGATGTCCAATTGAGATATTCTGGAGACGGTGGAAGTGATTGGTCAACATTAATTACGGTTGTGGCAGTGATGGTTCTTGGCTTAATTTCCTTTAGTTCTCTGCCGGGATCACGCCGATTGCTTCTATGAGAAAAACCCCCAAAATATGCAGCGGAAAGTATTCTGTGGAAGTGAATGAAGATTCTGTCATATTTTTGAGTTTTAAAAGCAGCATGATGCAATTTTTTAAAACTGTCATTAAACCAAATTTCCATGTTAATTTGATCCAGAATGACTAATAAAACCAATGTCCTGTTACTGTTGTAACGTACAGTATGTAAGTTGATTTACAGATGTTCACTTTTTCTTTGTATGTTAATGCACAGACAAATGCTTACATTATTTCTGTGGGGATGGACAAATAGGTGCTTACGTTGTACGAGCATGGACAGACAGTGTGCTTAGCTTGTTTCTGTGGGGAATGGACAGACGCATGCTTGTGTTGTATGCGAACTGACAGACAGATGCTTATGTTTTTTTGTATGTGAATGAACAGGCAGGTGCTTACATTGTTTCTATGGAAATAGAGTGGGTCTGTGATTGTGGACAGACTGATGCCTAATTTGTATGGGAACGGACAGGCAGATGCTTTCCTCGGACCCGTTTCAAGTGAGGGTTGGACTCCGCCAGGGCTACCCCTTTGTCACCGATTCTGTTCATTACCTTCATGGACAGAATTTCTAGGCGCAGCCAGGCCGTTGAGGGGTTTCGGTTTGGTGGCCGCAGGATTCGATCTCTGCTTTTTGCAAATAATTCGCGGCTGGGATGAGAATCAGCACCTCCAAGTCCGAGTCCATGGTTCTCGCCCGTGAAAGGGTGAAATGCCATCTACGGGTCGGGGATGAGGTCCTGCCCCAAGTGGAGGAGTTTAAGTACCTCGGGGTCTTGTTCACGAGTGATGAAAGGATGGAACGTGAGGTGGACAGGCGGATTGGTGCATTGTCTGCTGTGATGCGGACTCTGCACCGGTCTGTCGTGGTGAAGAGAGAGCTGAGCCTAAAGGCAAAGCTCTCTATTTATCGGTCTTTCTACGTTCCTACCTTCACCTATGGTCATGAGCTTTGGGTAGTGACCGAAAGGACAAGATGGCGGGTACAAGCGGCCGAAATGAGTTTTCTCCGCAGGGTGGCTGGGCTCTCTCTTAAAGAGAGGGTGAGAAGCACTGTCATCCGGGAGAGACCCCCGAGTAGAACCGCTGCTCCTCCACGTTGAGAGGAGCCAGATGAGGTGGCTCGGGCATCTGGTTAGGATGCCTCCCTAACGCCTTCCTGGGGAGGCCTCCAGGAAGACCCAGGACACGTTGGAGAGACTATGTCTCTCAGCTGGCCTCGGAATGCCTCGGCATCCGCTGGGAAGAGCTAGACGAAGTGGTCGGGAAGAGGGAAGTTTGGGCTTTTTTGCTTAGGTTGCTGCCCCCGCGACCCGACCTCAGATAAGCGGAAGAAAATGGATGGATGGATGGACAGACAGATGCTTGTGTTGTATGTGAATGGACAGACAGATGTTGACATTTTTCTATGTGAATGGACAGGCGGATGCGTACCTTATTTGTTTAAATTACGTTACATGTGAATGGAAAAACCAGTGGTTACATTATGCGTGTATGTGAATGGGCAAACTGATTTTTACTTTACAGTATGTGAATGGACAAACCAGCGTTTAAATGATGTGTGTATGTGAATGCACAGACATATGGTATGTTTACATTAGGTGTGGATTTTATGTGTGTCTCCCCCCTTTTCTCTTTGTTAATTTCTTTAGTGAGGAATTGTCTTCAGGCGATCCGTTTCATCCTGCCCAAAGAAGCTGCCATGAAGGTGCGTGGACACTTTTTGACAACTTTAAAACCAGTTTGTTGCTGGTTTTTGCATTGAAAACAGTCTTTGGCGTGATTCAGATCTCTGCACGTTACACGTATAGGCAGTACACTGTGCCCCGGTTAGCATGATTTACGAAAATGTTTTACGTACGTTTTCTGGTTCATGTACAATGCGGCACGCATGTTAGCGATACGCATGTTCTTAATATGTTTTTATCACAAAACGCCATTTATCCCTTTTAATGCATCGTTTATATATATGTATATGCATATGGAATTCTTTACTGCATGTAAAAATATAATTGTATTGGCAAAAATGGATTTGGTTAGGGTCCATTCTGGAATGAATTAACAACGGTAACCTTTCGGTAACCGGATCTTTGTCATGGCGTAGGTTTTGGTCAAATGGTACACCATCCTCAATGCCCCCGGAGGCATCGGAGCCCATGCCGAGTGGAACCTGTTTGTCACGTGCTTCCTGTCGTTGATGGGCTACCACACGGAACGCCTCGCCTGGACGCGAAATGTGGGTCACCCGCACCGTTTGTGTATTTCAAACCGGAAAGAGCTCATTTTGAACACTAAATAAGTCCCACGCCGGGACCTCACGCCCCTTTCTTCTTCTCCTCCTCCAGCTGCAGTTTGAAGTGCCGCTCTCGCCGGTGATTGCGGCCAAGAAAGCTCGTCCCTGCGACGAAGGATCTGATGAGGTGTGTGACTAATCTTAAACTCCTTTATTCTAAACAATTGTTTTGTTTTCAGACCGGTGTTGGGTGTTCGTACCTGACATTTTGGACTGCTTCGTTGCAGTCTTCCTCAGAGTGGTCATGTGATGTGGTCTCTCTGGTCTGAAAAAAAGAATGACTTGCAGACCAAATTAGCAACTTTGGATGAGTAAACGTCTCTGTTATACTGTTTTATTACAACACGTGAAAGTTAATGTTCTGTGGACGTGGTGCAGTTTTTAACTCAATCACTGTTCATGTCATAAAAAGAAGTGCACATAGAGTAGCAAAACTTTACAAAATAATGTTAACATTTCTTAACTCTCATGCACGTTTAAAAATAAGTGAATGACTGCTAAAATAAAATAAAATAAAACACTTTTAGTAACCAAGACCTGACAAACGTGTATCCATCAGGATTACTGGCCAACAGATGTGTGTTCCGTGACGTCCATTATTAGCTCGCTCATCGTTTTCTGTCTTTAGAACCCACAGAAAAGGGAAATAAATATGTGTTCAGGATTGTGGATGATGGGCAAAATTCCAAAAAAGTGCAGTTTTCCTTAAGAGTTTTTAATGTAGAGCTTCTGAATGTAAAAAGAAGAAAAGGGAGTGAGACGGAAAAAATGGACCAAGCAATTTATTGCAAAGTGAAATATCGTAGGCTGTTAAAAAGTTAAAGACCATAACTCAAAAATAAAACAGAAACCCCTCAAAATTAGAATTAGGTCCTCAAAAAAAGACCCATTAATGTCTGTGCCATTCTTTACCTCAAAAATTGGTTTGGGCATGCTTGATCCCAGTGTTTTCAGCAGGATAGTGGGAGTGTGGGAATGCCCCTGGTGATGAAGATGGCTTTACGGAGGGCATCTACTGTCTAGAACTGATGTCCGTTTTTGTAAACTTCCCTTGCCATCCATCCTTAAATGTTGAATCAATTGGATTTAGATCAGGGGAAACGCACAGGACAGGAAACGATTGATTGGGCGGGCAGTGTGAACCGCAGTGTTGGAAAAGCCAGTCATTACCACACAGATGAGGATCTTTGATCATGGGATGGCACCTGCCACATCTCCACGTATCCAGCTGCTGTCTGACGCCCCTGCACAACATGAAGCTTTCATGGAAGGAAAAAGCACCATAGATCATGATGGCGTCCCCTCCTCTGTGCCGCATTGAAAACATCTACTTGTCACGTCAGTAACAACGGAACATTCCTTTTTTTTTTTTCTTAAATTAATTTTTTTCTTTCTTTTTATTTTCCTTTCTTTGTTTTTTTTTTTTAATTTCTTTAATCCTTTTTTTTTTTTTTTCTTCTTTTTGTTTTTTGTTTTTTTATTTTTTTTTTGTCTTTTTTTTTTCCTTTTTTTTTTTGTTTTTCTTTTTGTTTTTTTTTTTTCTGTTTATTTTTTTTTTTTCTCACCACTTTTTTGTTCTATAATGCTCTTTAAAGACGTTTCAAATGACAATGGCGCACTGTGAGAGGCCTTGCTTATGCAGTTTAACTGCATTTAAAGAGAGAAGCTTTTCTGCCATTGCCATGAAGGGATCGTGGCGGTGTGAATACCTGACAGAAAATGACTTTGAATCCCCATTTTTGCAATATTTTTGGTATTTAAGGGGTGTGGTCCTAAACTCTTGAGCAGCTGATAAACAGCCTATTTCACATTAATGCTTGCTTGCAATAAATACGTTTTATTCGGTCTCATTTCCATTTCTTCTTTTTGCATTTGGAAGTTCTGCTTGGAACCTTCTTGAGATGCAACAGTGCAAAATGTAAATTTTTGCTATTTTTAACCGGTCCTAAAATGTTGATGGATCTATATACACATTGTTGAAGGATGCTTCTGTGTATGTTTGTGTTCTCAACAAAGGAGAACATAACTGTCAAATGTCAATCAGCTGGAGGCTCAGACTGTCCTCTACTGGCTGTTCTATGCGTTTGTACGTGTGTGTGCGTGTGTGTGTGTGTGTGTGAGTGTGAGACGCATTAGTCACACAAAATACAAACATGCTGCTGACCTGATGGGGTTTGTCTAGAAGGTTTCTGCCGCGAGGTTGTAAAAACATGGAGATCTGTTGCAAGTGTTCAGAGACAATCTGTGCGCAACGTTTTTATTTTTATCTCCCCCCTTGTACGCAAGTAACGGGTATTATGTGTTTGCATCCACCTCTCCTCGACCTGCTCGCTCTTCAGGACTGGGAATACTTGCTGGGATCGCAATATCACCAGCAGATGAAGTCGTTCTTTGATTGTGGATCGGCGGACTACTGCCGTGTCAAAGCGACCTCCGCTGCAGACACACAGGGCTTGCCCTTAGTATGTAACTCAGATAAGTCCACAACATGTTTACATCTTCAGACGAGCTTCCCTGAAAGCACACTGAGTCTAAGCTCCGCTCTAAATGTGCTCCTTTTTCCAGTCGTCGACTCCCTCCAGTGCCTCTCCTACCTTGGACAATTCGGCGCCTCTCTTTGCATACATCCCTGCCCTCTTCAGTGTTCTGCACCTGCTCTATCAGGAGCTGCTGCTCAACGATCTCCATCGAGAGAGGGCCTCGTTGCTGGTGTGCCTCCTGCAGCAGCTTGCCAGGTAACCGCCCACCTGTCTCTTTGTGTGTTTCGTTACCAAGGCAAGGAATTCCACTAAGTAACCTGTGAAGTGAAAACCATTTCAGGTGACTACTTCATGAAGCACATTGAGAGAACACTAAGGGATTGCATGGCTATCAGACAAAAATTAGGCATAAAATATTTTTCTTTTACAATATAAGACATATTTAGTTATTTCACACTTTTTTGTTAAGTACATAATTCCACGTGTGTTCATTCATAGCTTTGAGAATCTAACAAAGTAAATAGTCATTAAAAAGAGAAAACACATTGAATGAAAATGTGTCCTCTCGTCAACGTTAAAATTTGGGCACGTCCCTGAATAAGGCTGGTGTGCAATCATGGCCCTTCAGCGTTGACGCGTGGCGAGAAATAAACTTCCAAAGGTTAAGTAGGTGCCGTGATTGACAATGACAGCGGACGTGGAGTGGGAGGCTTAAAGCCCTCTTCAGCATAATTGGCATGCGCCAGTTTTCACAAGGGCACGGACGCCAAGCACGGCGCTATTTTGTTTGACTTTCCTAAATATCCTGTTTGAAGGATTTGATGGAGGGATTTTGGTATTGTTTTTCTTTCTTTTTGTTGTGCTCATCGGTGTTTTTCTCTTCAGTTGGTGAACTTTTCCTAATGGTCTCCTAACTGCTGCTCCTGGGAAGAGCACTAAAAAGGAGCATTTATTTGTCTTCTATTCTAATGTGTCACTTTATTTGAGCTGTTTTGATGTCTTAAATACAAACCCTGGTGCTGTTTTGGTCCCTTATCACTTCTTATTAGGTGCATGGGTGAGCTGGAGCCTATCCCAGCCAACATTGGCTTAGAGACGGTACACACCCTGGGCTGCTCACCAGTCCTTCACAGTACGCATATAGACACAAAAAACCTTAACACCTTTGAACAATTTAGCCAAGCATACAGTAGGAGTACCCGGAAACCGCACAGGCAAGCGTGGGGCGACCATGCAAGCTGAGCATCTTATGTGCATCTTTTGGGCTATTTGTCTAATCGTGCCACATATCCTTTCTTGTCGCATTCTTCTCTTTTAGAGTCTCTCCGGTGGATGAATGGGACAATCAGGGCTGCGTGGGAGAAGGCCAAATTAAAACGATTGATTATTTCGAAGTAAAAAGCATGCTGGGGATTCAGAATGTGATTAATTACCACGCCACAGCAAGCAGAATGTCACAGCAGAGTGCGTTTCAATTTTATATGCAGGACATCTGATTGTAAGTTCACGGAGCCATGTACTGTATATAGCGTACAGAAAAAAAGCAGCATGGTACACGCTGGTTAGCGCGTGTAGTTCCTTACTGTTATGTCTATTTGTCCCCGGGGCATTTTTGTTTCTTCAAAAAGCTGCCCCTCCTTCAAGCTCTCACACTGAAATGGTCATTCTGTAGGTCAGCAGTCAACTCCCAAGCTGCACTTGGTGCATGAAGGAGAAGGGATAGGCAGGTGAAATATTTATAGCACAGCAAGTGACAGAACAATTAACTTGAAATACCAAACGGACCGTGCAGTGGGGAGTACTGGAGTGTGCGTGTAGTATTACTGGTGCCCACAGATGCCACGCTGCAAATTAAGGCTTTAGTTGACCAACGACGGGCAAAGTTCTGACGGAAAAGAATTGGGCTTTTTTTTTTTTGGATCGGGCTATGTCGCTTCAACGCTTATTACAACAAATTGCTTACCCAACAATAAATTTGTCTACCTCCCATGTCTTCTTCTTGCATCTTGAACTTGCTTAGGGTTTGGATATTTGGACGGGAGGTTGTATGACATCCCCATCAGCAGTGTAATGCATCAAGAGTGACTTTCCCCCCATTTCATCCAGTCCAATTTTTTTGTGTTAAAGCAGTTCAGGAAGTTGTGGGGTCCCACAAGTAAAGCATTCTTCTCAAAACAGTATACGATCACAAGAGTAAAACTGTACATTTGCATCACAAAACCATTCCCCCCCCAAAAAAGCCAAGACCTGTCAATGGCTATTTTTTTTCTCCGATGGTCACCCTGGCAGTCCTTGTTTTCCTTTGCTTTTAGTCGCCTGCTTGTATGGAACAAATGGAAAAGGCTAAGATAAGACAGGAAAAGCAATGATAAAATGGGTGACTACATTTTTATATTTTTGTAATATTGATTCCCCTTATATTTCCACATGTATTTCCTTTTAATTTTGGCAATCTAGTGATTCCATATTTAACATTGTTCTGCCATATCATATCATGTCATGTAAATACTGTGTGTGTCTTTGCAGAGACCTGAAGTTGGAGGAGTATGTGCTTCTCTACTGGCGAGACCACCCCTCATTAGTAAGTGGATTCACAGAGAGCTGCTTCATAGACCAGTGTAAGAACCCTTTAATTGCATTTACCCTTTATCGTGTAGGTGTGCAGAAAATCTCTTAACCTCCATTTTCGGCATCCTCAGCTCTGATTGGTCAGATGCAGCATCCGACTTTCCTGCGGGCGGAGCCTCCCTGTGTCTTCAGCTGGCTTAGTCGCTGTCTTCGGGGGGAAGATGTCCCACCTTTCCCCTACCTGCCCGGCATCTGTCACAGGATTCGACTGCTGGTTTTGGTACGTCTGCTGCACAACATGAAAAATATATATACTTAAATGCAACCATTCACTTAGGTTGGCTACATTCACTGACATTGTACATTCACCTTCTCTTTTGTCTTTTGCATCTGCTACCAGAGTTATGCGCTCTATGTCAGCGGCGACGACAACGCCACGTCGTCTAATGCGTCTAAGTACCTACTGAAGCTTTCCGCAGGTCAGTTTGCTCCCTTGAGACGTCAACCGTGTGTATTTTAGACGAGCAGCCTTTATTAGCTGTCAGCCTGCTGCTTTCGTGCCCGCGAAGCAAAAATTAGGGCATGTGACACAGAATTGGCTGTCACACGATTTTGCTTTGGGGAAAAGAACATAAAAGTACATCACTGTTGTCTTTGAGTTGATTGTCAGTTTCTGACTGCATGGTGACTTTATATGCAGTGTGATAGCATTTGGAAGTTGCGAGCACTGAACGTGCACGTGTTCAATTTGTGCATGCCGAATCAAACAATACAAACGCTGTGGAGAAATGTGATGGCTGCACATATAGGAGAGCTAACTATCGATTTGTCCCGCATCTCTGTCTTCCACACCTCAGGACAGAAGTCATGTGCCAATGAGCAGCAATACAAAAGGTAATCGGGTCTGAATGCCGTGGAGAGCGATAAGAGTGTCTGGACATTCTGAGTTGGAAATTGCCCCTACAGGTCAACCATTGTATTCAAAGGCAATGACATTTAGAAGCACAATAACGCAAGAACAGAAATAAGATCAATACACAATGGCTGATGCTTGCTGTAATTAAGTGTTTTAATTTTGGGGGGGGTTCCAGCCAAAGCGGTGTTTTTCAAGGCAAGTTCTGCAGTAAAATTCTGGCAGAGAAGCTGGTTGTCTGGCTCACATCAGAAGGTTTGTTGCTTTTATCATGCTTTTATTAATGATGTTGTTCTTAGACATAGAGAACAATTCTGTCTTTACATTGCCTGCTTTAGGATTCACCCTCAGGGACTTGGAGTCGGTCCCTTTCGGTGTGGCTCTGCCCATCAGAGACGCCATCTACCATTGCCGGGAGCAGCCGTGTGCTAACTGGTCAGAGGAGGTTTGCCTGCTGATTGGTCGACAGGACCGCATCAGGCAGGCCCACAAGATGAGCCTAGCAAAGAACAAAGCTGTGAGTTTGAAAATGCCTGCCTAAGTAAATACATTAGCCGATTGATGGGCTGTGTTGTAGTCGTCCACCACTCTAGGAGCTTGCATTTCAAGTCACTGCATTGAATTAGTATACATCTCAATGTGTGTGACTCCAGTCTTTAGGTTCAAGTTGGTCCTTAGAGCCTCCCGCGACCACAGAGCCCGAGGATGAGGAGGACGGGATGTCGGACATCATTCAGGAGGTACCTCAAGTTGTTAATTACTGGCCATTCAGCCCAGACATCCTCGTCATTTTGTATTCGCGCCTGCTGTCTGACTCTCAAACATCTCAACAGGTCACGGGACTGATCTGGAGTCAGGACCTGCGGGTCCAAGAGGTCAGGAGACTCCTGCAGAGCTCTAGACCAGTCCGGGTCAGCGTTGTCCAGCTGCCTGAGGTCTCCGACCATGAGTACATAGAGGAGAAAGAGAACAAGTGAGAATAATGGAGGGTAGCGTCGTCTCTCAGTATTTTGCTGTTTGAACAACGCTCCTTTGTTCTATCAAAGTTTTTCAAAACTTAAATGATAGCTTTTTTGGTGGTTGAATGCTGCCTGACAGTAGAAAAATATGAATATTTCACCAAATTGTTTTTGCTCTTGGCCTAAATTAAGCATTTTCAAGCCTAAAAAGGCTAAAAGATCTACCTAAATGAACTAAAATACAAACATAAGGCAGAAGAAGCATTCTAATTGTGATTGTAGTTCTGTGTTCTACATTGGCCAGTAGGTGTGGTGTTCCGTGAGACAAGGGCCAGGCTTGATGTGAGGGTACGCATTTGCTGTGACACACAGCAACAGGAGTTATATTTACTCTTATGTCTACTATATTGGCTAATATGAGTGTAAAACCATTTACTACCGCCTTTACAATACACTGATGAGACAATAACTACCACGGAAAGTAGACTGTCAGAAAAACAAAACAAGGAACTGCTAACATGTAAGTCTGTTATATTGTTTATGTTTATTAATAGTTCCTACTTTCTCTGATTGTATTTACTACAGTATATTGGAAAATAGAAATGTAAAGGGGACTATAAAGTATGGCTGTAGTTTCATGTCAAGAGGGCTCTAATAAGGTTAAAAAAAACGTATTTAGAACATTGTAAACAGGTTTTTGATGCCATAACTATGAAAATATTCAATTTATTCAAACTGAATTGATTTTGCGGAAATGTGTTTATCGCTGTCGAGTGTGGAACCAATTAACCGCGATAAACGAGTGCAGATTGTACATACAGTATTTGCTTGTTCTGTTTATGTGTGGTTTATTCAGAGAAATAACCTCCACTTTTTTCAGACTCCTGCAATTGTGTCAAAGAACCATGGGGCTCTCGGTGGGAAGAGGCCTGTTCACTCTGTACTCCTACCAGCCTGTACCCACGGAGCTTTTACCCATCCCGAAACTCAACCTCACAGGCAATGACATATTTATAACTTCTGACATTTTTCTTGACTTATTTTTGTTTTCATTTTAGGGATGATTATGTCTTTGATATATCTGTGGCCCAGGTCGTGCACCGCCCAGGAACACCACGGTGGACCTGAACAGCGGGAACATTGACGTTCCTGCCAACATGACCAGCTGGCCCAGCTTCCATAATGGCGTAGCTGCAGGACTTAAAATCGCCCCGGCTTCACAGGTCAGTCTCCAAACCTCCAGATCTTTTCGCCGCTCGCAAGTGTACGCGAGGGTCTACTTTTGTGTTTAGGTGGACTCGTCTTGGATTGTCTACAATAAGAACAAGAACCAAGAGATGGCGAACGAGCATGCTGGCTTCCTCATGGCGCTCGGCCTTAACGGACACCTCACCAAGCTAGCTACGCTCAACATTCACGACTACCTCGCCAAGGTGCACATGACTTGGTGGTTAAAGCCGTGCTTCTGAAACATTTGTGCATTCGCCAGTCAGGTCGTCGAAAACCTCAGCTCTAATCCTTTTGTCCCCTGTCACTGTGTCAGGGCCATGAAATGACCAGTATCGGCCTCCTGCTGGGTGTGGCTGCAGCCAGGCTCGGCACCATGGACATGTCAACCACCCGCCTGCTAAGCATACACATCCCCGCTCTTCTTCCCCCTACCTCCACTGAGCTGGACGTCCCACACAACATTCAGGTACGATTGAAAGGCGTTAATGATTTAAAACAACCAGCTTTCATCTTGGTGCCCAAAGGAGGCTGGGGTGATTTGGTTTTTGTGCTTCAAAGGTACTAAAAACAATATGCCAAGGGCCAATAAACATCAAGCTTTGGGCTGAAATACGGGCCCTGGGCTGCACTTTGGACACCTCTTTACCAGGGAATTGAAAAATAAAGAAAAACTCCATACAGATTTGCGATATAGGTTACATTTGCAAACGGAAAATTGCATGTGTGTCCTGGCGGAAATGTATTGTACCTATTTTAGTAGTCCCAGATGCATACCCAACACACAAACCCCTCAAAAGTGATTTTATTTTTTGAAAATGCCACGCCCCAATGGAGAACGTCTTTTTGTGTAGGTTGCCTCTGTAATCGGTATCGGGCTGGTGTACCAGGGAACGGGACATCGACACATTGTTGAAGTTCTCCAGTCTGAAATAGGTGCGTGCATGTTTGCTTAAACATGTCAGTATCATTATCATTCCGTTTTATCAATCTTAAAACCCCACCATCTTAAGTTGTGTAACGATTTCCGTGTATGTGCACCACAGGGCGACCCCCAGGTCCAGAGATGGAGTACTGCACAGACAGAGAGTCCTATTCCCTGGCTGCAGGGCTAGCTCTGGGCATGGTCTGCCTCGGGGTAAGTCACAGTGACTCATGCTCAGTCAGTCCAGCAAATATTTGTGAACGTTTTGTGTACACATTTCATGTCACATTTTATCTGCCTGCAACTCAGTACTATTTTTTGTCTTTGTGCTCCTCCTGCAGCAAGGCAGCAACCTGATCGGGATGAGCGATCTCAAAGTCCCTGAGCAGTTGTATCAGTACATGGTAGGGGGGCACCGCAAGGCCCAGGTCGGGGCCAGCAGGGAGAGACACAATGCTCCAAGCTACCAGATCAGGGTAAAGTGAGACAGAATTATCGGTGAAAATGTCTTTAGGTGTGAAAAAAGACGCTTTGGATGTTTGATGACAATCTTTTACTGGTCATAAAAGGAGGGTGATACTATAAACGTGGATGTAACGTGTCCCGGGGCCACCCTGGCCCTCGCCATGATCTACCTGAAGACCAACAACCGGTGAGCGAAAGTTTATATCAATGTGTGACCAATATTCTTCTTATTCACTGTTTTATTCATTGCTGTTCATAAAATAACTGCTTTGTTATGCATGAAACTCCCCTTTCACATGCTAGAATGGTGCAATTGTCTAGTTATTATTGTCAAATCAAGGCTGACTCAAGCTCTTCAAAAAACATATCTGCCCTAACGAGGCACTTAAAAATATAAGAATCACTTTGCGAGACATTTTTCAAATGTCAAAAGCTTAAGATGCTAAATAAGACATTTTAGGGCCATTGTAAACTAGAATGGCACTAGAGTAGCCAAAGCCAAGGTCAAGCAAGGTATACACATAAACATTATGCAAGCATGAATCATGTCTAGGTTCCTCTTTGGTCCATTTCTATGAGAGTTTCATAGAAATTGGTGTATTTCTGCTAACAAACAAATACATTTTGTTCAAAACGTAACCTTTTCGGTGAAGGCATCATGTAGTGTTTTGAGGGATGGCGCATGGTCATTTAAGAGGAGCAGCCTAACCTACATGGCGGGGGGGAAAATCTCACCACTGAGTGCATCGAGAGGCTCCTGTTGTAGTCCGTGCTCGCATATCGCCACCTTTTCTGTACTGGAGTGGGTGTAGAAGGAGCGTATTAACACCTTCTGGTCCAACAGGTCCATAGCCGACTGGCTGAAGCCTCCAGACACTTGGTTTCTGCTGGATTTCATCAAGCCTGAGTTTCTTCTGCTGAGGGTTAGTGCGGCATGACCGGCGTGAAATCCTTTTTGCCGTTTTATCCGCCGCACCAAAATCGCTGTCTTCTTGCTCGCTCAGACTCTTGCCCGGTGCATCATTATGTGGGATGACATCCTCCCTAATACAGAGTGGGTGAAAAGTAATGTCCCCAAGGTGAGAAAAGAGACAAAGAAATACAAACTAATAACTTATTTTGTCTCTTTTTCTAAAGTGTTTTTGTTGTTGTTCAGATCATAAGGGAGACTTTGGACTCTTCACAAGACATCAACATGGAGACGAGGACGTGAGTTTTGAATAACTCCTCATACATTCTCATAATCGTGTTATGATTTTAATTGCGTTTCATAATAGAACTAAACACTCAAAATGATCAAAGTTCGGAAAGTTGTAGTAAAGCAGTGTTATATCATAAAGTGATGGTGCACAGAAGCAGGCAAAGTATAGGGTGCTAGCCACACATAAGGACAGTAGTTTGCTAGCGGTGTTCTCTGTAATGTCCTGTTGTTTCCCCCTTAGCCAAGCCCAGGATTACATCACAGCGGGCGCTTGCATGGCGCTGGGATTACGTTTTGCTGGCTCGGCCAACTCCGACGCCTTTGACTGCCTCCACGAGTTCGCTAAGAGCTTCATGAAGGCCATGTCCCTTTCCGGTGCAGCTGCTGTGGTAAGATGTTACACATTCAGACCGTCCCGGCCACCAAAAGGTGGTTTTCCTCAACCGACCACTGCTCTGCGTCCCGCAGCAACCGAGTTACTACGACCTGCAGACAGCCCTGTCCATGATCCTGCTGTCCATGTCCATGGTGATGTCCGGCACTGGCAACCTGGAGGTGCTGCAGCTCTGTCGTTCCCTGCACTACCGAACCGGCGGCGAGATGAACTACGGCTTCCACATGGCTCATCACATGGCGCTTGGCATGCTCTTTCTGGGAGGGGGAAGGTGAGATGACAATACATATACATATTTGTACACATTTTATACATATACATATTGTTTGCTTCCATAGAATGTACTAATAAAACATTACAGATGGCTTTTTGGTATTGGCAATTAATGGTTTACTTGATTTCAAACCAGTTATTATATATTATCAATGGTGGCTAACTAGTCATTCAAGGAGGGGAACTCATTTTTTCCCAGCCTATATCATAAATGTGTTCATTTATTTATATTTAATTCTACCTTCTGTTCCTAGTTGTTTTTAGTGACTGTTAAGTTGCTTGGGATCGATTAAAGTCTCCGGATCAGTCCAGAAAAACAGAATGAAAAACTTAGAAAATGCTCTAGTGGAGGTTTATACTTTTAAGATTGCTGATTGGCTCATTTCACTGTCGATCAAAAAGGGATTCGGCCTCAAACAGATCATCCAATCCTCATGCAGAAGCCAAGTGCCCCGGCCAGCCCACTGCTCCATAGACATCAAGAGATGCTGAGCTTTCAATCGGCGGTACGAAGCCCAGCATTTATCCAGTCGTCCAGAGTTGAACAGCTCACTCATCAAAGTCAGTGGGCGCTCGGCGTCCGACTGTGGCATTGTGGGGATGAATGAGAAAGAAGTCGTATCAGTTACCTGTGATAAGTAGCTAATTCTGAACAAAAGAAGAAAGTATTCTAACGCATACTTACATACTTCATCACTTTTCTTGTACATTTTAGTACATTTTGAGCTTCCCTTGCAATCCTAGAGCCACTGATTGTTATAGAAGCAGATTGCATGTTTGCATTTCATTGTTTGCACAGTTCAGCATGTCTGAAAAGAAGTAGGAAGAAGCAGAGCATCCATCCACTATCTGTACTGCTTGGCATCACTCGGGTGTCTGACTTTGGGCGAAGGGCGGGGTACACCCTGGACTGGTTGCCAGCCAATCACAGGGCACTTATAGACAAACACACTCACATTCATTCTTATGGACAATTTAGAGTGGTTAGTTAACCTAACATGCATGTTTGTGCTGATGAATGAATGATGGATTCACGATAGTGATAACAGACGCTGTGGTACAGCATTCTTTTAATTTATTTTTTTTATAATCCTCAATGCCAAAATAAAAGGTCTTCATTTTATAGGTGGCTGATGAGGGCAATACAGACTTTGTTTTTCATTTTTTTAAAGTGACGATACTTACACAAACACACCAGTCAGCCAACACCAGACTGCCCTTTTGGATTGAATTCTGCTCATGTTTATTTCGACTTCATTAACTTACGGTTAAGTTTGAATGTCACCCGCCAGAGTTAGTGACTGTGGGTCCGCAGGGATGAAAGGGTGAGGCTCAAAAGTGAACCTCTGCGGGTCATTGTTGCATTTTGACTCTTTCTGCTCCGTCTGCTGTCACTGAATGCCGCGCTCACACTTGTTTTATTACCGTTATCGCTTCGTCTTGTCACTCACTGTTTTTTTCTCCCCATTGCTGCTCTCTCTCTAACCTGCTCATACCCCCCCCCCCCTCCCGATTTATAATTGTTTGTTTCACAGTTTAATATTGTTATCTCTCTAACTACATCTGGTGATCGATTTCTCCTTTTACACACACCGCAGTTGTCCTTCTAGCATTTGCATGGAGCCGGGGATTCCAACATTTGTTTAACAGCAGCATTTATTTGTAATGTGTTCAAAAGCACGTACCGTTTGATGTGACCCAGGAGAGATGTCAAACACACTTCAGGCGACTGTTTAAGAGCAACCAGCCAATAAACTGAGCTGACAAGTAACCTCTCTTGTGTCACCCAACTCTTTGTCTTTCATTTTTAATAACAACGGCTCTTTAGGTAAAAGCACACACTTGAACACCAGCAGCTATTATGGTGGAGAGGCTTGATTGTGGCTCGTGATGACGCAACGCATGTCTGATTTTTTTAAATGATCAAAACAGGACAAGAAAATAACTGCTTTAATTCCAAATCTGACCATATGTGATTGTTGTGTTTGTTGTGTGTGTTTTTGCATGCTGTGTCCCGTAGAATTTGTCAGCGCATTTGCTGCCGCTCGTGACTTAGTTGTCGTGATGATTTACTGTTGTTGGTTTCAGGTACAGCTTGAGCACATCCAACTCGGCCATTGCTGCGCTACTCTGTGCCCTTTACCCGCAATTCCCGTCACACAGCACTGACAACCGGTGAGAGACACACACACACACACACACACACACACACACACAGTAACAATAGTAATTCAACAATTGGAAACTGCAGACAAGGCCAAAAGTTCTAGTCACATATTGTTATGCCATATATTAGATTAGAATAAATACAGTATATTAAATGTGTTTATATTTCTTTTTATGTTCACACAGGAATTTCCAATGGTAAAAAAAAATTGCATTTGCAGGAAAAAAAAGAGCCCCCCAAAGTCAGCTGGGATAGGCTCCAGCATACCCGCGACCCTAATAAGGATAAGCGGTATAGAAAATGGATGGATGGGGAAAAAAAGGGAATTATTTGGGAGTAAACTTGACATTCAGTTTCGAGTCCAAGTGAAAACATTTATTTTATTTGTAATTTTTAACGATCTAATTATTCAAAATTGAGCCAATGTATTTTGTTCTTACTTTCCTTTTTATGAAATTATTTTTTATTAGTTGCTTTTTTGATCAGACAAACTGTTATGTATTTATAATAGCTATTGTCAGGGTAATGTAAATTTTATTTAGCAATTTATGTTATATATAATTTCCATGTATATTATAAAACAGTACATATACATAATATAATTTATGATATGCATCTTTAATATATATAATTTTATAGTTTTCCTGTTTGTTTGGATAAATTTTGATTGAATTTGAGTGTCAAAACTGGAAAAAATGTCATGTTACAAGAAAATTGCCAAAAAGTTGGTGCTCCCTTACAACCCCTAATGGGAAAGTCCTTAGCAGAATACCTCTCTAATCATTAAGAAAATCTAGGTTGATACAGCATGTAGTCAGAAGGTGCAGACGCACCCATGCTGATCCAAAAATACCCTCCTCAGTGAAGGTAATGAAGGCCTTTATTCATACCGGAGACATGCATCTTTTTGTTGCTCGTAGTAAAAAAGATTGTGTTGATGTTGCTGCAGCTACCATCTGCAGGCCCTGAGGCACCTCACTGTGCTGGCGGCCGAGCCCCGCCTGCTGGTCCCCGTGGACGTGGACACCCTCAAGCCATGCTACGCCCTCTTGGAGGTCACCTACGAGGTTAGACGGCGTGACACGGTTTAGTGCACGCGAATGTGTCCACAGGGTGACGGTCTCTATCGTGATGTCTATGAGAGTTTTCTCGCGTCAAATACTGTTTTAGTCTCTCGAATACATATTCTGTTGAAACATGTGACATGCTTCCTCTTTGTGGTTGTGTAAATATGTCCGTGGGGGACACTTCCTCCAAGGTGAGCAAGGAGTGTGCAGTGTGCTGGTTTCACTTCATCCACTCAACTGACTGACACATCACAGTGTCAGATAACACATTCAGTGCAAACCAGTTCTAGCCAACCCAACAATAAACTAATGAATTTATATCGATATATTGTTAGAAATAGTACAATTTCCCTTTTTATATTTTAGTATTCGTTTCAGCAAACTAGGTGCCAGATAACTTGGGGAAAAAATAGCCTTTAGTGACTGATCAGAGCACAATGACGGCAGCTCGTTGCTATGGTGACTCTTTGTTTGTCTACTTGTGTGGTCCTCTTCTGTGTTACTCAAAGACACTAAGGGGCAGGTAAAACAAAACACTTACCCTTAACCGTTAAAACAATCATGCACAGTGGTTTACGGCAGAATATGGGATTTGGGTTTGTTTGGATTTGGTTTGGTCTTCACTCACATCTTATTTCCATACAATGCATTTTGACATATCACTTTGCTATCACACATATACCACAAGTAACATGCCGCAAAAAACGTATTCAATACTAAACTTAAACGTATTTAATACCACCCACTGTTTAACATAGTTGTAGTAGTATGAATACAATAGATATTAACAATGTACATTAACTTATAGTACAAAATTAGTCACCCTCATGTTGATTTCTGAATAACTGCTGAAATTATCACAGCAGTTTAGTTGTAATGTGACAAATCTGATCTCCGATACAAAGTGTGGTTTTGTCAGCAATACTGAGAAGTTGTGGAATTGTGATTGTAATGAAACATTGATTGCTATCGCAGAAGACCAGGTGGTATGGCGAGACGACGGTTGAGCTAATGGCTCCCACCATGCTGCCTGAGCTGCACCTTCTCAGACGGGTAAAAAAAACAACAAAAAACATCAGAAGCACTGCTGAGCTTGAGAATACATGTATAATGTACCAGTGTGAATAAATCAAGCGCACCTTAATGTTTGGTTGTGACCGTCCTGCAGGTCCGAGTGAAGGGTCCGCGCTACTGGGAGCTTTCTATAGACCTGAAGAAAGAGGCACAGCATCTCAAGTGAGTAACATGAAGAGAGAAATCAATCAATCCTCACATGTTTAAGTTTGAAATGTCTCCCACAATGCAACAGGTCAGTCCTCTCCAGGGATGGGGTGTTGTATGTGAAACTCCGAGCAGGACAGTTATCCTACAAGGACGACCCTCAGGGCTGGAAGAGCCTGCTGGCGTCTGCCGTCAACCAGCGCAAATCTGGAGTGGGAGCCTTTAAGGTAACTGTCTTCATACAATGGTGTTCAAAACAATAGCAGTGCAATGTGACTGACCAGACGAATCACGCTTATTAGTATATTTTTATTGCTACAGGGCAAACAAGTTACCAGTAGGTGCAGTAGATTCTCAGAAAACAAACAAGACCAGCATTGCACCAGATATGCACGCTGTTAAGGCTGTGCATTTGGACAATTAGTTGAAAGGGGTGTGTTAAAAAAATAGCAGTGTCTGCCGATGACTTCACAAACTCAAAACTATTTTGTACGAACTTTTTTGGTCCTAGTATTTAGCAATTCTGTCAATCACTGCAATAATAATTCGTTTTTTATAAGTGCTTCACATCTGTGTGGCATGGACTCTTCCAACTTGTGGCACCTTTCAGTTGTTATTTCACTCCAACATTCTTTAACAGCATTCCACAATTCATGAACATTTCTTGGTTTTGCTTCACAAACAGCATTTTTAGGTCACTCCACAAGTTCTCCATAACATTCATTTCGTTGGTTAGGAAAATTTTGCTGGTTTACTAGTGTGTTTGGGGTGATTGTCTTGTTGAAACAGCCATTTCAAGGGCATGTCCTCTTCAGCATAAGGCAACGTGACCTCTTTTAGTATTCTGACATATGCAAACTGATCCATGATCCCTGCTATGGGATAAATACCCAAAACCATAGTAGTAGAAACATGCCCATATCATGATGCTTCACTGTCTTCACTGTGTACTGTGGTGTGAATTCAGAATTTGGGGGTCGTCTCACAAGCTGTCTGCGGCCCTTGGACCCAAAAAGAACAATTTTACTCTCACCAGTCCACAAAATGTTTCTCCATTTCTCTTTAGGCCAGTTGATGTGTTCTTTGGCAAATTGTAACCTCTTCTGCACATGCCTTTTTTAACAGACGGACTTTGCGGGGATTCTTGTAAATAGATTAGCCTCACACAGCCGTCTTCTGTCACAGTACTTACAGGTAACTTCAGACTGTCTTTGATCATCCTGAAGCTGATCATTGGCTGAACCTTTGCCATTCTGGTTATTCTTCAATCTATTTTGCTCTCTTCCGTTTTCTTCCACATGTCTTTTTGTTTTTGTTTTAATGCATTGAAGATCATTTTACCTGAACAGCCCAAACAATTTTGCACCTCTTCATAAGTTTTCCCCTATCCAATCAGCTTTTGAATCAAAGTACGCTGCTCTTTTGAACAATTTTTTGAACAACCCATTTTCACAAAATTGATCACTGATTGAATGCCACACTGCTATTTTTTTAACATGTCCCTTTTAACTAATTGTTTAGTTGCACAGCCTAAAGTGTGTGCATATCATGAATGCTGGGTCATGTTTGTTTTCTGAGAATCTACTGCACCTACTAACAGTAGGTGTGCAGTAGATTCTTGTTTGCCATGCAGCAATACAAATATGCTAATAACAGTAGTTAATCTGGTTAGTCCCTGCTATTATTTTGAACACTAGTGTATGTAATATTATTTCCACTAAGGCAACAACTGAACATTTAACATGTCCTGCCATCTCAGAGGCTTGTATTTCGTCCAATTCCTGACCATATAATCTTAACCAATAAGAATAAATGCATTTGTAATGGGTAAATCCGTTGGGGAATGTTTTCATGTCGCCGTCTGTTTCCATCTCATTGTTCAGTGTGTGTTTTTGTGCAGGTCGAGGACATCTCCACCTTCACCTCCGATCCCACCCTGCTGTCCTTTGCAGAGTTCTTCTGCAAGACGTCGGATGGGATGAAGCATGTGAGTTGAACACAAACACCGCCAAGGCACTGTAGCAGGGGGTGACGCGAGCACTAACGTCTGCCTCCTGATGGTGCTAGAGGTAAACTGCAATGCTTAAGATATGTCATAAAATTGTGCCGTTGGGGAAGCTGAACAACAGAAAGACATTAAGATCAGCCCGCGATGATGCTTGATTTGCAGAATGCCCAAAGTGTGGCACAGGGAACATTTGCAGCCCACAACTTTTTTTCATTGTAAAAGAAAAAAAACAACAACAGCAGCAAATATGAAAAAAGAAATGTTGATATAGTAATTATACAAAAAAATAATATACATTGTCATCTATAACTTAGGTTCCCAAAGTAGGAATAAGGGTTACGTGAATAAAAACATACATACATAGGTGAAATTCACATCTTATCTATCACTACTCATGTAAAACTTATATCCAAATTTCACCATGGAAATACCAATTATTGAACCAGAATCATGTTTAATATTCCAAGTTTTTGTTTCTTTAAAGAAAATGGCACTTTTTTTGAGGGAATTTTGCCCATCACCCACAATCCATATGTCAAATATGACGGCTCATCTTTCCCTCTTTCTGTGCGTTCGGAAGATATAAAAATGGATAAAAAGAGACAGATCATTACTGCACATAATGGGACATACCTGTGCCGCCTACAAAGGCCGCTATTAAAACACCTCCAAAACCCCCCAACGTGGTTTTATGGCTGTACATGCTCTAACCGTGTAATAATAAAAAATAGTAATAACAAAGTAGCTCGGTTAATATGCATGTCACATATGCAAATGGAGCATTGTTGGCGCTTTTTGAAGCGTTTTATGAAGGCTGGTAAGTGTTTCCCATTACGTGCATGTTTAGCTTTGTTTTTTTTAATCTGTTTTTAGATCATTGGAACGGACAGAAAATACACACACAGTATGTGTTCACGACAGACGTAAAGATTGCGGTAGATGTGCACAATTCCAAAAAAGCGCACTCTGTGAAGCGTCTGTATGTGGTACGTGAAACGTTTGGGAACCACTGATCCATAACACAAAGTTGTCATATTCCTTCTTAGCGTATGTTTGTAGGATTAGCCTGATTAGAACAGTTAAACTACCAAAATAGCCTCTGCATTGGCTCTGTTGACTCCGGTAATTCGGTACCCCACTTGGCACTGATGCAAGTGGGCTGCAACAGCCCTAAGTGAAACTATTTCATTTGCACCGAAAAGCTAAACTACTCTCCTGGGGTTCATGCTTAGCACATACTGTACATTAGATTCCCCGTATTTCAGCAGCCAGCTTATGTTGACCAAATCATCAAGTTCTGTGTTAAGTCGACGCTGACATACAGAGTCAACGTTTGTGCACATAAATTTTGATGACATTGTTAACTTCTTCAGCATGGAAAGACAGACCGACATAACCACTGTAAGGTTACACAGCATTAAAGTGAAATACATTCTCCTTATGTGTCTGGCCAAATTCACGAGTATACTGCGTGTGAAAGCAATGTCTGATTTTGGTTATGTTGGCAACTGCTAATGTTGACATCGGTCCGAGAGTCCGAGGAGCATCGACTGACACAAGTGGGTTCCACTGTACTAATCTGAACAAAACAAATCTTTCATCTAATCTGACATTGCACTTTTCTTCAAGGGTCGGGACAAAATATCAATAGTGCTCAGATTGTTTTGCATTATTAGCAAATAGAAATTCATAATAAATATTTTTCAAAAATG
Organism: Oostethus manadensis; assembly: GCA_024372805.1. NCBI lineage: Eukaryota > Metazoa > Chordata > Actinopteri > Syngnathiformes > Syngnathidae > Oostethus > Oostethus manadensis. The sequence continues at coordinate 1,622,422 of QODF01000189.1, read as the reverse complement.
GCCAGCGCCCGATTTGATTTTCAGTATCCAGCCTTCAGTGGGAAAAGTTTGGACACACCCGTTGTAAATATATTCTGACAATCGGCTTCGAATTGGCTCAGTTGCAAGAAAAATAAATACAAATGTGATGTTACATTCTTTAAGTAAATTCCACATGATCCCCTTATTGCGTCACATTTTTCTGCGAGTTTTTGGATTTGCAGCATGGACTGAAATGTTCCCGTGTCTGGATTTGAATATATAGAAGACTGTGAGGTCCCGTCTGCCTCCGAGCCATTTCAAATACATTTTAATCTTCGTATTTCCTGCCTCGCCTTGTCGTCTTTGCACAGCAGAGGGATTGTTTTGTTACAGCCCTCCAACATGCATGAAAAAAGAAGCCACATGATAAATTACCCCAAAAACTGGATGTTTGGCTGGACTGGATACATTCAGTTTTCATTTCTTAATAAGACACTGAAGTAGATCCAGCACACGTAATTCAAACTACATTTAACTTCACGTTAATTAACATTTCTGAAACTCAACAACAAAAGGTCATTTTTGGTCATTCTTTTATTTGCCCATTGCCTGGAAGTAAATCTGGTTCTACTACCTCAAAGCAGGTCTACTTTATGAATTGCCTAACCAAAACATAAAATCACTCTATAATGAATATCATATGGATGGGACTTTCTATTCGCAGCGACAGGAGACTGTGGCGCTGTTCTCCGCCATGCTGTACGAATGTGTTACACACGAATGTCCAGAGATGCTGCCAACGTACATCGCTATTGAGCAGGTGACGCATACGTACACACACAAGGCGCGCACCGAACACAAACGGGTGCCACAAGTGAGCTATCCATCTTCCAGGTGGCGGGCGCACTGTGTCGCGGGGAGCTGCAGCACAGCTTTTCTCTGTGGCAGTTGCGGCTGGTGCTGGACCTGTGGGACGGCATGGTGCTGAGGCGCCCCGCCAACTCCCGTGTCGGGCTGCTCTCCTCAGAGTTTTTACCTGTCATGAAAAACAAGGTGGAAGTGGTGCTCGACGGCTGGCTCAAAGGTACAACGCTCCTGTGGGACTGCTTGTATCGGAGTACTGATATTGAAGATTTTAGATGCAGGACGATATACAGTCGTCCCCCTGCTGTATTGAGGTTTGAACCTCGCGCCTTCCCACCAATGCGTTTTTTCCCCAAAAATGAAGAAATAATAGCTGCTTTGTGGTTGACAACGGCCTACTATTAATCAAGAATATTGAAAGACAAGTCATATGTAGTATTCTGTTCTGACATTTTGTAACATTAACAGTACCTTAACTTGCGGTCATGGATGCAGTCCAACATGACATGGGGGTGGGGGGAAGTTATCTCCTATTTCGTGTGGAAGTGCTATGTTTTGGGATTCTTACTTTCCTACTTTCCCACTCACTTTCAAACCTACTCTTAGGTTTAGAATAAATAAATTGGAGGCTAACTAGTAAGCTTATGAGATTCCGTTTGCGAAAGCAGCGACCATCTCGTCTGTCACTTCAGACATCCCGCATTAATATTAAATCCTACTTCCTGGAAATTCACCTATCACGGTCGAGCTGGAAGCAACTAATGGCAAAAAACGGGGAACAACTGTAATCTGATTTGCAGATATTGGACGCATATCTGACAGCAGGATCAGCTCGGGACACCTTAATTTGTTACGTTTTGTTACGTTTGGATCTTGGATATTATATATTATTAATCATATATATTAATAATTGGCTAAATATTGCACTTGTCTGACGTACAACAATGGTTGATAGCGTAGCTTTGTCAGCTGGTGGTAGCTGTGTGTTTGTTGTTTTTTTCCTTCAGAGAACAGATCAGCCTGGAGGTCCTACATGAGGGGCGAGACCCTCTATAAGGACACCCGGTGCCCCATGTTGGCCTGCATCCTGGTATACCGCTCCCTCCCGCTCAGGAACACACATCTGCAAGGTAAGAGATGATGAACTTCTGTGTCACCTTCCACCCATCCTCCAGGCAAGATAAGTCACATCCTCTCCATACCTGTCAATAATTTGCATTTGAAAATATGGGACTATTTTTTTTTTTTTACATAAGGGGAGGTACTCAACATCACTATCAATTTTGGGGCTTTTTGGCAGAGATATCTCTCCCATGACATTGGGCCTGCCGTGAGCCCTGCCTCGCCTCTCCATCGCCACCAGCAGTGGTGTGGGTGTTTCACCATGTAACCAACCGTGTTGTCCTGGCATACTTTTGTCTGCTGCAGGTTGTGCGTTACTCCAATGTTTACAGAGTGTTGCCGAGGCAGAGCCAACCGGAAGCTGTACTGCTCCGGCTGCCGGCAGTACTGGAGAAGATTTCCTTTTTTTGTGCAAACTAAAACATACGGGAAATGTGTGATCTTCTCTCCTTCTAGGCTGCACTTCATTGGGCGACTTGTTGTTCAGGAGCAGCAAAATGGGAATTCCAATCAGAGACTTATTAAGGCTCGCCCCGGTCCTTCTGGAGGCTGCAAGTGAACTTCAGATGCCGCCAGCCCGCTGAGCCTCTCAGAACATATGTTTGGGAATGAGGCCTGTATTATACTGTTGCTGTTTTAAAAAAAATATATTTGTTATGATATTGTAAATGTTATGCAGTAATGTTGATGGCCAGTTTCTCCACTCTGCGATAGAACTCAATGCATTCAAAATGGACATCGTTCATCTCTATCAGGGTGTCCAAAAATTTAACTTGGCTCGTTTAAGATTACCATAATTATTGTAATTCCGGACTATAGAGAGCACCGGTATGTAAGCTGCATTAATTAAATGTAAAGAGAAAAAGTGATTTCTACATATGTGCAGTTGTCTATGCCGTAATATGGCATATTTAGTACACTGAAAGATTTTTTTCAAACTTTTGATTAAATAAATGTGCGTGTAATATGGCTAGTTAAACAGTAGCCTACCAGAAAAGTCATTAATCGCCATCCTTCACCTTCTAGAAACTAAAACCACTCAAATCGTCTCGCTTTGGTTGTCGCTCCTTGTCGCTTTTGTCTCCAGCCTTTAGCCATTTAATGCGGTAGTCCAGCATTTCTAAACCTGCTGGTGATATTGGACGGTTCGAGTGGTCCAAACAGAAGCTGATCAAACTTACTTAAGATGTGTCAAAGCTTTTATTAGTTGATATTAGCTTCCACTCGTCCAGCAAAGGTTTAATACCCTCAAAAAGGTGATTTAGTTGCCAGGATAGTATAATAGTAAAAAAGAAAAAAAAAACAACAATAATTTCAAGATCAATAATTCAGTCAATATTCTTTTTGTTTATGTAGCCTGTTGTGGACCTTTTGGACCCCTCTGATGTAGATGTACCAGGTGTTGCTTCAAATATGTTGAGGAGAATAAAGAATTTGCTGGTTCCACCTTGAAATCCCAAACCCTTTCTTCTCATGTTTGCTGGTCGGTTCAAGAATGGGAGGATCATGCAAAATCTCAGATGTTTTGTTGCCATGACAGTCATTCAAAGTGAGTGAGACATCAAAACAGGCTGTGGCTTCATTCCGGGTGCTTCGCCACATGACGGGACTCGTAGTTTTGACGCGTCCTCAAATTAGTAGCTGACTAAAATGACGCCTTTCTTTTTATTGCAAAACATTTGTTGCGTAATGCTGCTGCATGTAGTGGTTGCATTCGACCTTCAGGGTCATGCATAGGGATCAGGTTTTGAGAGCCTACACTTGCTGTAAAACAAAGTTTTCACGTGACACATTCAAAAAGCCTTATGTCAATACAGCCGTCATTTGCATTCACCTGCTCAACTCCTTTTAGGTTATGTTACCTAAATGTTAAACATCGTATACTGCGCTGGTAATTTTGACTTTTCATAAAATTACTCTTTCTGATTGTGAAAGATTATCTGATGAAACAGATTATGTGTTATAATCTGCATTACTTTTGCACTGACACTGAACTTCAATATAGTGATGGCCAGAGCAAATTTTAAATAAGAAACCCTTTATTCGTTCATTCATTTTCTATACCGCTTATCCTTATTAGGGTCGCGGGGATGCTGGAGCCTATCCAAGCAGACTTTAGGCGAGAGGCGGGGTACACCCTGGACTGGTCGCCAGTCAATCGCAGGGCACATATAGACAAACAAACATTCACATTCATACCAATGGACAATTTAGAGTGGCCAATTAATCATGTTAATTTACATTCATTTTTGAAAATGTTTTTTCCTCCAATATCTATTTTGTTTTATGGCCACAGATGAAAATAAATACAATTAAATTAAAATAAAGTGATGTTTAACTGAATGTCAAATACAAGATTAATTACAGATTAAAATGGAATTAAATTGCTAAAAAGCTAAAATTACATTCAAATAAAAGAGGAAAGTAATGTTGAAAAGTGTATTTATAAGAAAAATAAGATGTTTGTACAAATAGAAAAAAGGCAATTCCTAAAAAGAATAATGAATAAAGTCATTTCCCTCACACACAGGATTGCGTCAGGATCCGACGTAAAACTTTTGCTAAATCAAACATAAGAAAGCGTATTTGCTGTGGCGACCCCAAAAGGAATAGAAGAATTCAAGTATGAGTATTAAAGTCAAATGCTTAACAAAATAACATTTATTTTTGTCCCTCATCCAATTATGATGCTAAATCATAATGTTTTATATATAGGCTGCCCAATCGGGGCATAAATACCCCAAAAAAGCCAAGACATTGACGTAAGAAATACTGGATTCAAAAAGAAATGCAAGCCATTTCTCAGTGGAACATTGCATGCTGGGCTGGAGAAATCACCTACTCACTTTGTATTACCACTTTTGTAACAATAATAACTAGGGATGTTCGATAACACCGGCCCACCAATGTCGGTCCGATATCTGGCATGAAAATATATCTGGTATCGGGACCTGGAAATAACAAAAATACGGCAAAGACCAGCCCAGGGCGAATGCCATCAATCGGAAAGTCTTGCATTGTATCGCACTCCACCTCCAGCTGGATCAGCAGCTCTGTTCTGTCACGCAAGATGCCAGATCGACTAAACTCGTGGTGTACCTCGAGCCAAACTTTTTGCCATGCCCAATCGCAAGCATTTCTCAGATGTTTGCTCACCCGAGTAGTACAATGTCTTGACGATTACAACGAAACAAACCCCATAACTTTGAAGTGTCGTCTTGAAAGGGATGTACACTCTACCGCTGGTGACACTTGAAAGCATCAGCGAAGGGTTTTGGAACTCCGAGTAGGGCGGCGCATGCTCGTTTTAAAAGTCACAGTCGCTGGCAGCTGTGAAAACATTCCTCTGCAAATGAGAAACATGCAAACAAACACGCACTCCTCTGTGAAAGCACCTGACGAGCCTGACACGACAAGTGTGAACGCACCTTAACCGTTAATGAGTTTCCAAACTGCGATCAAAGTCCTGCACTTAGTATTTTGAAAAGAAAATGCACCGGAATGCTTATGTGAGACATGAAAACATACAGTGGTGTGGGCACCCCTGATCACCTTCATGATTTTTTCCTTGCCCCGGTTGTTTTGCAAATTAGAGTGATCAAAGATACTGTCAACCAGAATCCAGAACCTCATTTGAAGTGTTTATAATTTGAAGCATCTATAAATATTGATGTCATTTTTCCATTGGGGTGCCCAAATGTTTTCACCTACCTAATTTTGCTTAGAATAATTATTGCACAATTCCACTTCTCAACTATCACTGTGTCGGTCTGCTATATGGTATGTTTAACCGAAATTGCTGATCCAAACAACTAAGGATTTACAAAGGAAAATCTGGAAAATGATCGGGGGTGCCCAAACTTTTGCATACCAGTGTATGTTTTTCTCTTTTCTGTGTGTTTTAAAGATATAAAAATAGCTTTAAAAAAAACACAGCTAAGAATGCATGCAGTGGGGAACACTTTTTCTGCCTGTAAACCTCGTGAAAAAGACTCGCCAACGATGCTCCACTTGCATTTAATGTGACCTGCACATCATTATGTGTGTGAATGGTTAAAGCATTCACACACATAAAATTCTGATTATTCCTATTCTGTCGTTTATTGATGTCAAACTCCTCCTTTTTACAGCCGATTTGACACCATTCCAGCATCAAATCGTTCAGGAATACGTTGCTATCATTTTAGTTTAGTTTTATTGTTTACTGTGTTAGGGTTAAGGAACAGTCAGAATGAACATCTCCATCAGGACATTTTGTGTTCCTGGTGCATTGCGCTATTGTGCTACGTGTTAGCATGCTAACACGTAGCACAATAGCCTTTTGTGGCATTTTTACAAGTACATCTTATATTAGCATGTTTGCGTTGCTGTCATGCCAACGCTAGCATAGTAGCATTTTAGCCATTTTATTAGCTGTAACATTGGCGGACACTTGGCGCTATTGTGCTACGTGTTAGCATGCTAACACGTAGCATAATAGCCTTTTGTGCCATTTTTACAAGTTCATCTTATATTAGCATGTTTGCGTTGCTGTCATGCCAACGCTAGCATAGTAGCATTTTAGCCATTTTATTAGCTGTAACATTGGCGGACACTTGGCGCTATTGTGCTACGTTTTAGCATGCTAACGTTAGCATTGCTGATATGCGACCATTAGCATAGTAGCATTTTAGCTGATTTCACGACTACAAACCTACATACTGTAAACACTTGACCGGTGTTGACATGTTAGTGCTAGCTTGCTCTTATTAGCATAGTATTATATTTTGATCATTTTCCTTTAGTAACACATTCAGACTCTTAGCTCTGTCATGCTAGGTGTAGCATGTTGAAATAAAAACGCAACATATTGTGTTTTTATTTTATATATTTGGTTGTTTATTTAATTTAATTTAGAAAGTGACATTTGTATAATATAACCATTAGCATATGCTAATGTGAGCAGAGCTGCCGACACTGCTGTGGAAGTTCTAGTATCGCTTAAAATGACCGAGATACGTACAAAAATATTGTATTACATGTTACCATGAATTGGCCTGTTACCACATGGTTACAGCATGGATACAAAACCATAAAACCTGGTTGGAGGTTTTTGGAGGGGTTTTTAATAGTCGTTGGGGGCGGCATAGGTGTGTCCCATGATATGCATGAATTAGATGCCTCTTTTTATATCTTTAGAACACACAGAAAAGAGACATGTCTCCATGTCTGGCTTCAGGATTGTGCATGACGGGAAGAATTCCCCAAAAAGTGCACTTTTGTTCCTTTTTGTAACACTTTGTGTACAAAATACAAACTAAACAACTTAGATGTCAGCGTTGATAGCATTATATATATAGTTATTCCGAGGTTGCACGGGTTTCATTTCACTTTTGAGCAGGCGTGTGCTGCTTGGCGTCCTTTCTGTGAGGGTGGGGGTGAGGCCAAAGAGGTTGCCTAGCGACATTATCTCGCTTGCCGCATGCAAACTAACTTGCAAGCCTTGATTGACAAGCTTGAACCAGTTAAATGCCAACAACATAAGTGACATAACAATCCGATGAGAAAGTTGACTCACCCGGGCGGGCGTGTCCCAAGCGTAGCATTTAGCTTTCTGGTTTTCGTCATTTTTATTATGTTTAAACGACAGAAAGCTTTAGTCTGCATGATCTCTTAGTCGGAGAAGCAACCCGGTCGCCAGTAAAAAAAAATGATACGCTATGTTGGTGGTTCCCAAAACATTTTTTCCAGCGCCCCCCCTGAAGAATACGGTGTTAATAAAACATATTTGTGGGAGCCCCCCCCAGTTGAAAAGCTGTATCATGCTTTACAAGTGAAACAATGCAGGTAAGAGTTGGAACGATGGGGGGTATTATTAGATTTGTAGTAGTTCCTTATTAGCTGAAGTGCAGCATCTGTAGTATTTTTTTGGATATATGTATTTTTAATTACAAAAACAGTTATACTGTACATTAAGAAAAATGGTTTATGAATATTAGTTATTAGTATTTACATCATGCTGTTTTGCTCTGTTTTCCCATTTTTGCGTTTTTTTTCATTGTTTTATGTATAGAATGGGGCCGCACGGTCAGGAGATCTGGAAGACCTGGGTTCAAATCTCCGTTGGGCATCTCTGTGTGGAGTTTGCATGTTCTCCCCGTGCGTGTGTGGGTTTTCTCCGGGTACTCCGCTTTCCTCCCACATTCCAAAAACATGCATGTTAGGTTAATTGGTGACACTAAATTGTCCATTAGAGTGTGAATGTTTGTCTATATGTGCCCTGCGATTGGCTGGCGACCAGTCCAGGGTGTACCCCGCCTCTCACCCAAAGCTGGGATAGGCTCCACCATCCCCGTGACCCTAATGAGGATAAGCGGTACAGAAAATGAATGAATGAATGTATAGAATAACAGGAAGAACAAGATGGCGGATACAAGCGGCGGAAATGAGTTTCCTCCGTAGGGCGGCTGGACTCACCCTAAGAGATAGGGTGAGGAGCTCGGCCATCCGGGAGGAGCTCTGAGTAGAGCCGCTGCTCCTTCACATCGAGAGGAGCCAGTTGAGGTGGCTCGGGCATCTAGTCCGGATGCCTCCCGGGCGCTTCCCTGGTGAGGTGTTTCGGGCATGCCCAGTCGGGAGAAGGCCCCCGGGAAGACCTAGGACACGCTGGAGGGACTATGTCTCACAGCTGGCCTGGGGACGCCTTGGTGTCCTCCCGATGGAGCTGGAAGAGGTCGCTGGGGACCGGGAAGTCTGGACTTCACTACTGAAGCTGCTGCCCCCGCGACCCGGACCCGGATAAGCGGAGGAAAATGGATGGATGGATGATTTATGTATTTCTGCAATGTGGCGCAATTTATGGGGAAAAAAAAACTCCTTGCCAAAAATGTCCCCCAGGCCGCACTTTGGACACACTACTTACTTTATATTCTGAACATCCCAGTCACACCGAGGAGACCTCGTGCAGGACCACGAGACTTCCTTCTGTTTTTTTTCCCATCCTTTGCCATTTAAACTCATTTCATTCCAATGCTTTCTTTCTTTGTGGTGTTGCTGCGGCCATTAAAGGCTGTTTGCATGCAGGACTTGTAATAACTCCCTTCCTGAAGTTGATGAGTCGTTACAACGCGCCCTTACAACACACGCTTGCACACTGTTGCTTCATTTTTCATCAGATGTTGCACAGATGTTTAATAAAGTAAGAGCGGTTACACTTGGACCGGCTGCAATCGAATTCTGTTTCCATGGCCTCCTTTTAGTGTTGTTTTTACTTCTGGAATAGTTGACATTCTTCCAATGCATGAAATATTTATCCAAGTGGTTGGAATGCTTAAGCATAGAACACGTTGTCCTGCACCCTCACGAGCCTGCCCTGACAACACCTCATCATTGTCACAACCATTGCATTCTTGCTTCCCCGACTTCACGGAGTAATTTGTGTGTGGGCTTGCAAACAAATGCACTACCACCGTGAGCTCGCTGCTTCCCGCAAGACGAGACGTATTGTGTGTTGTCACAATAAGACAACGTGGGAGCGTCATGTTGACCTTTTCCCACCACACCGCTGCATTGAACCTGTACTCAACACTCACACACCTGAGCCTGAGTAAGGCTAACATGCATCAGGTGACAAGATGCGCCCACAACTCCACGCAGACCACACTCAAAGGTCACCTGCAAAATTAAACGAGATCCCATCCTAAAAATCAGGCTTAACGGAGATTATAATGCTCAGTGGTGAATGACAGTTACAGCTGGGTATTCGTTTTACCAGCAGGTGCTGTAGATTCTCAGAAAACAAGACCCAGCATTCATGATATGCACGCTCTTAAGGCTGTGCAGTTGGGCAATTAGTTGAAAGGGGTGGGTTCAAAAATATAGCAGTGTGGCATTCAATCAGTGATCAATTTTGTGAAAAAAACAGGTGTGAATCGGGTGGCGCCTGTTTAAGGATGAAAACCAGCACTTGTTGAACATGCACTTGCCTTTGAAAGCCTGAGGAAAATGTGTCCTTCAACACATTGTTCAGAAGAACAGCGTACTTTGATTAAACAGTTGATTGGAGAGGCGAGAACTTTTGAAGAGGTGCAAAACAATTTTGGCTGTTCAGCTAAAATGATTTCCGATGCCTTAAAATAGAGAGCAAAACCAGAAGCATGTGGCAGAAAACGGAAGACAACTATCAAAATGGATGGAAGAATAACCAGAATGGCAAAGGCTAAGCCAATGATCAGCTTCAGGATGATCAAAGACATTTTGGAGTTACCTGTAAGTACTGTGACAGAAGACGGCTGTGTGAGGCTAATCTATTTACAAGAATCCCCCACAAAGTCCGTTTGTTAAAAAAAAGGCATGTGCAGATGAGGTTACAATTTGCCGCAGAACCCATAAACTGGCCTAAAGAGAAATGAAGGAACATTTTGTGGACTGGTGAGAGTAAAATTGTTCTTTTTGGGTCCAAGGGACCGCAGACAGTTTGTGAGACGACCCCTAAACTCTGAATTGAAGCCACGGAACACAGTGAAGACAGCGAAGCATCATGATATGGGCATGTTTCTCCTACTATTTATCCCATAGCAGGGATCATGGATCAGTTTGCATATGTCAGAATACTTGAAGAGGTCATGTTGCTTCATGCTGAAGAGGGCATGCCCTTGAAATGGCCGTTTCAACAAGACAATCACCCCAAACACACTAGTAAACCAGCAACATCTTGTTATGTTGCTATGTTATGGAGGGGCCAGCCAAATCCCCAGACCTTAATCCACCGGAGAATTTGTGGGGTGACATCAAAAATGCTGTTTGTGAAGCAAAAGCAAGAAATGTTCATGGATTGTGGAATGTTGTTAAAGAATGTTGGAGCGGAATAACAGCTGAAAGGTGCCACACGTTGGTAGAGTCCATGCCACACAGATGTGAGGTACTTATTAAAAACGAATTATTATTGTAGTGATTCACAGAATTGCTAAATACTAGGAACAAAAAAGTTCGTACAAAATAGTTTTGAGTTTGTGAAGTCATCGGCAGACACTGCTATTTTTTTAACACAACTAATTGTCCAATTGCACAGCCTTAACAGCGTGCATATCATGAATGCTGGTCTTGTTTGTTTTCTGAGAATCTACTGCACCTACTGCTAACTTGTTCGCCATGTGGCAATAAAAATATTGTGATTCATCTAAATACAATTTATTCATAATAAAAACAGTGATTCATCTGGTTAGTCACATTGGACTGCTATTATTTTAAACACTACTGGGTATATATACTGTTTTTATTATATATATATATATATATATATATACACACACGCTTATATACACCCCTGATCAAAATCTTAAGACCAGTTGAAAAACTGCTAGAATTGACCTTTTGCACATTTGGATCTTAATGAGGTTTTAAGTAAAGCTACATCGCGCAAAAGCAGGAAGGGGGAGTGTGACAAAAAGCACTTTGAAAAAGTACTTGATTTAAAACAACTATTAACCCGAAATAGGCTGTTTATCAGCTGATCAAAAGTTTAAGACCATTGCTCATAAAATGACAAAAAAACTCCAAACCAGAACAAACATGTTCTCAATAGGTCTCATTAATGAGTAGCTCCACCGTTCTTTTTCATTCATTCATTTTCTATACCGCCTATCCTCATTAGGGTCGCGGGGATGCTGGAGCCTATCCCAGCTGGCTTTGGGCGAGAGGCGGGGTACACCCTGGACTGGTCGCCAGTCAATCGCAGGGCACATATAGACAAACATTCCCACTCACACTCTAATGGACAATTTAGAGTCGCCAATGAAGCTAACATGCATGTTTTTGGAATGTGGGAGGAAAGCGGAGTACCCGGAGAAAACCCACACACGCACGGGGGAGAACATGCAAACTCCACACAGAGATGCCCAGCGGAGATTCAAAATCTGAACCTCCTGACTGTGAGGCCAACATGCTACCCACTCGACCACCGTGCGGCACCGTTGTTGTTTAGCACTTCAAAAATTGGTTAGGGCATGCTTGATGCGAGTGTTTCCAGGAAGCTAGTGGGAACATTGCTCCAGGTGGTCAAGATGGCTTCACGAAGGGCATTAACTGTCTAGAACTGATGGCTATTTTTATAAACTTCCCTTGCCATCCATCCCCAAATGTTCTCTATGGGATTTAAATCAGGGGAGCATGCAGGATGGTCTAAAAGAGTAATGTTCTTCTCCCTGAAGAAGTCCTTCGTCAAGCGGGCGTGGTGAAGTACAGCGTTGTCCTGTTGGAAAAACCCAGCTGTTTCCACACAGACGAGGGCCCTCAGTCATGAGGGATGCCCGCTGCACGTAACCAGCCGCCGTCTACACTTTGCCAGGGAGCATCAAACATGGGACATTGAAAGGTGGAAAACGTTTAACCTTGACAGTCCAGATGGCTTCTATTGTTACTGGAAAGGACAAGGAGATCCCACCTGAGATGTTTTGTACCCGGCACAGTGAAGTGTCCATCATGATCTTGAGTGCTTTTTCATTCAGTGGAACTCTGGAGCTTCGGGTGGCGTAGGGTCGTCAGACGGCGGCCCTCATGACTGAGGGTTACAGGTTGGCAAGGCAGAGGGACAGAGATGGGAAGGACCTGCAGCAGGTTAGGGTGATGAAGGATAAGGATGGAAGGGTATTGACAGGTGCCAGTAGTGTCATGGGAAGATGGAAAGAGTACTTTGAAGAGTTGATGAATGAGGAAAATGAGAGAGAACAAAGAGTAGAAGAGGTGACTGTTGTGGACCAGGAAGTAGCAAAGATTATTAAGGAAGAAGTGAGGAGGGCATTGAAGAGGATGAAGAATGGAAAGGCACTCGGTCCTGATGATATACCTGTGGAGGTATGGAAGTTCCTAGGAGAGGTGGCAGTAGAGTTTCTGACCGGGTTGTTTAACAAGATCTTAGATCATGAGAAGATGCCTGAGGAATGTTGGAGAAGTGTGCTGGTGCCCATTTTTAAGAACAAGGGAGATGTGCAGAGTTGTGGCAACTACAGAGGAATAAAGCTGATGAGCCATACAATGAAGTTATGGGAAAGAGTAGTTGAAGTAGACTAAGGACAAACGTGAGCATTTGTGAGCAGCAGTACGGTTTTATGCTAAAAAAAAGTACAACAGATGCAGTATTTGCTTTGAGGATGTTGATGGAGAAGTACAGGGAAGGTCAGAGGGAGCTGCATTGTGTTTTTGTAGATCTGGAGAAAGCTTATGACAGGGTGCCCAGAGAGGAACTGTGGTATTGTATGAGGAAGTCTGGAGGGGCAGAGAAGTATGTTAGAGCGGTGCAGGACATGTACGAGGACTGTAAGACAGTAGTGAGGTGTGCTGCAGGTGTGACAAAGGAGTTCCGAGTAAAAATGGGACTCCATCAGGGATCAGCTCTGAGCCCCTTCTTGTTTGCTATGGTGATGGACAGGCTGACGGACGAGGTTAGACAGGAATCTCCATGGACTATGATGTTTGCAGATGACATTGTGATATGTAGTGAGAGCAGGGAACAGGTGGAGGAGAAGCTTGAGGGGTGGAGGTTTGCCCTGGAAAGGAGAGGAATGAAGATGGAGTACATGTGTGTGAATGAGAGGGACCAAGTGGAAGAGTGAGGTTACAGGGAGAAGAGATAAAGAAGGTGGAGGATTTTAAGTACTTAGGGTCAACAGTCCAGAGCAATGGAGAGCGTGGAAAAGAGGTGAAGAAGCGTGTGCAGGCAGGCTGGAATGGGTGGAGAAAAGTGTCGGGTGTGATGTGGGATAGAAGAGTTTCAGCTAAAATGAAAGGAAAGTACAAAACTGTGGTAAGACCAGCGATGTTGTTTGGTTTAGAGACAGTGCCGCTGAGGAAAAGACAGGAGGAAGAGCTGGAGGTAGCAGAGATGAAGATGCCGAGGTTCTTTGGGTGTGACCAGGATGGACAGGATCAGGAATGAGCACATCAGAGGGACAGCACATGTTAGAGGTTTTGGAGATAAAGTCAGAGAGGCCAGATTGAGATGGTTGGGACATGTCCAGAGGAGAGATAGTGAATATATTGGTAGAAGGATGCTGAGTTTTGAACTGTCAGGCAGGAGGCCTAGAGGAAGACCAAAGAGGAGGTTTATGGATGTAGTGAAAGAGGACATGAAGGTAGTTAGATGGAGGCAATTGATTCTTATAAGCCGAAAGGAAAAGAAGAAGTAGTTTTAAGTGTACTCTATCTATACTACATGTTTTATTCAAATCTATGAATTAGGTTATTTTTATCATCGATGATATTTATACAGCATTTATTTCTGCATTTCGGGTAGGTTGCCATTTTTTTTTAAGTCAAATGTCTAAGGTGGGATGATATCATCATATCTGCACTTGCAATGTTACCTCAAAGTAGAGGTAACCACACACACACACACACACACACACACACACACACACACACCTAGAGTTACATCATCCTCTAGTCTGTTGCACATTGTCGGTATAGATCAGGTACGACATGACAGTGTGGTTAAAATAGAGAAGTGTAAGTCCACTTTTGTCAAAGCTTCATGGCGCTAAGAGTCCCAAAGAGATCACGGTGGCACAACTTCGCTGACTTCCTCTGTGTGCGCATGAAAATAAGATGAACGTTCCAGCTTGTGACTCAGGCCTGCTTTTAATAGCATCTGCATATGGAGAGGAAGTTAGATTAACACACATCTCGCCTTCTAATGCTGTTTTCACTTTGTTTAGATGCCTCCTCAATACTGTAAGTACTGCTGCATTACTTTGTATCGACACTCATCCGTACACTAGAGAGTAGCTGCTTTCACCAAATGGTGTACCTCATGGTTTACTACTTGAGCACCATTTTTCACCCCTCCATCTCCCCCTTGTGTCGTACATACATGTTTGCATACATCTTTGTATTGATATCATTTATCTATTTAACATGTATTAAACATCTTACATCCTGAAGACCTAAAATACACACAACCTGGAAGAAGAAGACCTGAAATACGCACAACCTGGAAGAAGAAGACCTAAAATACACACAACCTGGAAGAAGAAGACCTAAAATACACACAACCTGGAAGAAGAAGACCTGAAATACACACAACCTGGAAGAAGAAGACCTAAAATACACACAACCTGGA
The DNA here is from genome assembly GCA_024372805.1 of Oostethus manadensis. Lineage (NCBI taxonomy): Eukaryota > Metazoa > Chordata > Actinopteri > Syngnathiformes > Syngnathidae > Oostethus > Oostethus manadensis. The sequence continues at coordinate 1,607,382 of QODF01000189.1, read as the reverse complement.
AGAAGAAGACCTAAAATACACACAACCTGGAAGAAGAAGACCTGAAATACACACAACCTGGAAGAAGAAGACCTGAAATACACACAACCTGGAAGAAGAAGACCTAAAATACACACAACCTGGAAGAAGAAGACCTGAAATACAGACAACCTGGAAGAAGAAGACCTAAAATACACACAACCTGGAAAAAGAAGACCTAAAATACACACAACCTGGAAGAAGAAGACCTGAAATACACACAACCTGGAAGAAGAAGACCTAAAATACACACAACCTGGAAGAAGAAGACCTGAAATACAGACAACCTGGAAGAAGAAGACCTAAAATACACACAACCTGGAAGAAGAAGACCTGAATTACACACAACCTGGAAGAAGAAGACCTGAATTACACACAACCTGGAAGAAGAAGACCTGGAATACAGACAACCTGGAAGAAGAAGACCTAAAATACACACAACCTAGAAAAAGAAGACCTAAAATACACACAACCTGGAAGAAGAAGACCTGAAATACACACAACCTGGAGAAGAAAACCTAAAATACAAACAACCTGGAAGAAGAAGACCCGAAATACACACAACCTGGAAGAAGAAGACCTGAAATACACACAACCTGGAAGAAGAAGACCTGAAATACACACAACCTGGAAGAAGAAGACCATAAATACACACAACCTGGAAGAAGAAGACCTAAAATACACACAACCTGGAGAAGAAGACCTAAAATACACACAACCTGGAAGAAGAAGACCTAAAATACACACAACCTGGAGAAGAAAACCTGAAATACACACAACCTGGAGAAGAAAACCTGAAATACACACAACCTGGAGAAGAAAACCTGAAATACACACAACCTGGAAGAAAAAGCTCATGGTGCACCTCAGGGTTTATTACTTGAGCTCTGCTTTTTTCCCCCATGACTTTTGCATAATGTATTACACATATTTTTTACAGTTTTCAGTATTTATTGTTATGTGGGATGCATGGGCAGTTTTAAAAATATTTATTCGACTTCCTACAACCTGAAGACCAACCAAAGTATTGAAGAAACTGTTTTATAGTGAGGTTGTCTGTGACTTGCGCCCTCGTTTTTCTCTTATGCATACTTTATTGAACATCAGATATTGATAGATTTTGTAGGTTTTATTTGAAATCATTAGACCACCTTACAGGATAATCACAAAATGACAAAAGGATATAAACAAATTTCACACTGATGGTGTGCCTCAGGGTTTACTACTTAGCCCCACTATTCTCCACTTGGCTTTTTCTATATTCATAATATTTATTTATAATTTAAGAGCATCCAAACCTGATAAATGCTTTTAAAAAAAATACTTTGCAACTGGAAGACATTTATGTGAGCATTTAAAGAAACACTTCCACTGACACCTGCGGGTGGACCTCAGGATTTGTGGAGATGTTACAGGGGGCATCCCTCACGGCTGAAGGCCCTCACCTGTGTGGTACTTGACTACCTTTCTCATCAAGACAATGCTGCACATCTGTGGATGGATGACAAGGGAAGTTTCCCTGAATGGACATCAGTTCCAGACTCCATGAATCCATCTTCACCACCTGGCACGCTGGCACCAAGATTGCCCAAACCCATTTAGAAGATGATTACCAGGAATAGCGCAGCCACTCTTTACGTAGTCCTTTTTAGACATTTTTTATTTCCATCTAGAGGGGTGTTGGTGTTTTTCGAGCTATGGTCTTCAACTTTTGGTCATCTGATGAACAGCCGGTTTCGCTCGTGTGCTCCAAATTGCTGACTCAAACTGGTTTTGTCTCACTCCCAGTTCTTCTTTTGGCGTTTTAAAGCTCTGCTTAGAACCTGCTTGAGATCCAACAACGCCAAATGTTAGCTGGTCTAAACATTTTGATCAGGAGTGTGCGCACCGTGCGTGTACAACCTGAAAAGTAATCAAACATACGCAAAACTTTATTCAAGAAAATGTCATCACCGACGGTGTACCTCAGGGTTTACTACTGGAGCTCCCTAACTTTTGCATAAATGTATATTTACAGTTATCAGAATCTATTTGTGTTGGACGCATACTTTTCTTAAATCTGGAGAGGCAGTAAATATAGTCATAATATTACAGTTACAAATCAAATGTTTGTTTTTATAACGCATAATGTTTTGTGTCATTTTTTTGGCTGACATTGTAAAGTAAAACATGACAGGAATCACGGTGTTAAAAAGAACATGGCGGAGGAAAGCTGGGGGGGAGGGGGAGGGTTCACAGCTGGATCTCCTAAAAAAAAAAAAAAAAAAAAAAAAAAAGCTCCTCCAAGTTGCTGATTCCGCCAACTTCATTCAAAATTGCCCAGTCACGTGACTGCAATTTCAGCTAACTGGCCAATGAATGACGATGGTTGCCATTCACGGGGGTGGAGGAGGGAGGGGGGAGTTCCTTGTGGGCGTGGGGTGGCCAGAGGTGGATTTTCATGCAGCGTCAGACTGTGAATGGTGCAGTCCTGAGAGACGTTTGAGGACCGCCACGCTCCTGCAGCCTGTAAAAATCACCAGAAAAAGACACTTTTTTTTGGCGCGGTCCGGCATCCGGCTCGGTTTCATTCGCCGGTGCCAAAGTGAACAGAAAGTGAGTCCAGTTGCGTTTTCCAAAAGAGAAAGCAAAAGTCCCTGCAAAGCTCGGGGGGCGCCGAGCTGCCGGGGATGTCGTCGGGTGAGTTCCTCGCTTGACTCTTTTCTAATGAATGACTTCAAAGCACACGATTTACACACACCGCTGCAGGCGGGCCGATGAGGAAGCTGCCACGATTGCACACGCACGCACTGTGCGTGGAGGATGCGTGTGCGTGCGTGTGTGAGTCAGTCAGGTTTCCGCTGCACTCGTTTGTTCTGAAACTTCTTTTTATATGTATTGACCCTGAACGCAACACCTGTCAGCTGATCGCCGTGACGTCACCGCGTGCTTCCCGCCGGAATCCTCGTGCCATTCGGGGAATGTTTGCCATGGTGGGAAATTGTGTGTGTGTGTGGCGGGGGTGACGTCATATACCGGATATGCCTGATTAAAGCAGCGCGCTGCGGAAGAAGAAGGACGGGGTGGGAGGGGTTAATGCTCAGGAAGTTACCCCGGCATGGTGCGTTCAGGTGTTGTCGGAATTTTGTATTTACGTCCAAACTTTTTCCAGCGAGGGCCACCTAGTGAAAAATGAAAGTTTTCCCTCTGATGTTTTGTAAATATGATAGCAAGTTATATATATTTCAAGAAAAAAAAAAACGGCATCTCAGCTTTGTCACATAGATGAATAAGTCTTTCTTTGATATCAACTCCACTATTTGCCCGTATTTTTCACATTTTTGCTCTTTTTAAATTGTCTAAATGTTTTAACTTTATTTCTTTTTGTAATTTTAGGACCATATTCCCCTAATATTTGGATTTTATAATTATATTTATTATATATATATATATTCATTCATTCATTTTCTATACCGCTTATCCTCATTAGGGTCGCGGGTATGCCGGAGCCTATCCCAGCTGACTTTGGGCGAGAGGCGGGGTACACCCTGGAGTGGTCGCCCGTCAATCGCAGGGCAGACAAACAAACATTCACACTCACAATCATACAAATTTAGAGCGGCCAATGAAGCTAACATGCATGTTTTTGGAATGTGGGAGGAAATCGGAGTACCCGGAGAAAACCCACACACGCACGGGGAGAACATGCAAACTCCACACAGAGATGCCCAACGGAGATTCCAACCCTGAACCTCCTGACTGTGAGGCCGACGTGCGGCTGTATGTATGTAATATATGTAATATATGTAATATATTTAATAGGCTCCAGCATTCTCGCGACCCCAGTGAGGATAAGCGGTATAGAAAATGGATGGATAATATAATTATTATTAATATTTAGAATATTCTAAATTTTCCCCAAAATAATTTTCCAAAAATTGCAACTTTATTTTGATTTGTTAGGAGGTTTAAAAAAAAAAAAAAGAATGTATTATTTACCATTTCAACTCTACTGCTACGAAAATTACATTAATATTATTTATTATTAATTTTTGTGTTGGAATACGACTTTTTCTCTTAATATATAACATTTCTGTTTTTATTCTTTTAAAAGGAAAATTAAATTCTCTCAACTTCTGGTACAAAACCCGCAAGCCTGCTGTTCATTCGGGCTTTCAGTTCAAAACGTGAGAAATGCATTCTGTAATACAAAGTGTTCCAAAACTGGCTGTACTTCATAGCCAATGCAAGCTGGAATCGTGTCATCAGGTCTGGACTTGTCAGCCTGGCAAGGACACGCCCACAACCTTTGCTGTGGGCGTGTCCTTCATTTGCCATTGCCTTTGGTCAACGCAACTGGAAAAGACAAAGACAAAACGGGAAAGGCAATATGACTACATTTGTATCTATTTTTATTCCTCTCCTTATATTTCCACACGTATTGCCTTTTTCATTTTGCCGCTCCCGTGACTCCATCGTCTCCTCTTGCCTCGTTGGGCCGTTCGCAATTTCCGACCGTATTTCAGGCCAGCAATTCAGGCAAACATCCCTGCTAAAGCTGAGCAGGATGTGCCTTTTCAAAATGCCTGAAAGTCACGGGGCCCGCTTTGCACCATTCATTTATGGTGTGTGTGTGTGTGTGTGTACATAGACAATACCTATGAGGGTGTCTGCAAGTGTTTTTATTTAGACAGGGTTTATTTAAACACGATTGTTCTCTGACATGACATATAGTGTGTGTGTGTGGGTGTGTGTGTGGGTGTGGGTGTGTGCGCGCCATTTTCTCATTTTGGCAAACGCCGAGGCTCAATCTTTGTCTCTTTTGCACGCCTAGTGCGCGCATCTTCTCATTGGAAACCAGTTCTTGCACCTACTGGGGAGGATACAGCCTGTATGTCCTTTTGAAATCACCGGGGTTCTTGTTTTGGCGTAATGTTGGTTAAATGTTGTATTCACTTTACCATTAAACCCCAAAACCTGGTCCATCTTGGGTTTGGCGTCCTTTAAAAACCAGTAGGGTTCCTGTACTGACTCAGGTCACCCTGGGTGGGACATCCTCTAAAATCGGTAGGGTTCTTGTTTTGACATAACATTTGAGGTTAACCCCCCAAACCTGGTCCATCTTGGGCTTGGCGTCCTTTAAAAACCAGTAGGGTTCCTGTACCAACCCATGTGGCCCTTGGCGGGGTGTCCTCCACAATCGGTAGGGTTCTTGCTCTAATGAAAGCTCATTGAACGCCACCGCCTTTGTGATGCCATGTCCGCTATATTTTAAAACGATTGGCGTGGATAGCCTTTTGTTGGTTGCTAAGCGATGCAAAGGTGTTGCCATGCGCAAGTTCTGGGAAAGATGAGATGACAAGCCAATCAGGGTGCAGCGGCGCGTCCTTCCTGCCCCGCGCTGCAGCGGTTTAGCGTTAGCATTTAGCATGTCACACGGGCGACATAACATAAACACTGATGTGAAATGAGCAGCCAATGCCGTCGTTAGCGGTGCCGTTGGTGTGTACCGCCGACCCTGACACTAGTAACACTTCCTCTCGCGATTTGTTATGGGACGCGTTGCGTAACAGAACCTCAACATCTCGACTTTTCAGGAACTGGAGATGGTGCTCGTGCGGTGGCGGTGATGAGCCAACGACTTCTCACCCGAGCTTATCAAAATGCTGCCATCAGAAAGTGACATGTGACTTCTTTTTTTCCTCCCCTTCACAGTTGAAAAGTTGCAACGTCGTGATAACGAGCAGGCAGACGCTGTATTGATTCTACATTTGATCAAAATTACTCACGATTTGTCAGATCAAAACACTTAAATGTTCGGCCTTGTCTGCACATTTAATCAGCGTCAACATTAATAATGATAATAATAATATTGTGGCAACCTTAACTCAGCATCATAACACGCAGCCCTAGGCCCAACCAGAGACAGAACCAAGATGGCAGAGCTTGGATACAATCAAACAAAAGAAAGATTTGTTTATATATATATATATATATATATGTGTGTATATAAATAAATGTTTTTTAAGAGCTGGGAAGCCATGACATAAGTAGAAAAGACAAAAACAGTGAGCTGGAACTACAAGCCTGAACTTGAAATGCTGACGCCCTCTATATTTAAATCAAGCATTTCCGGAAATGCTGCAAATGTTTGACAGACAGTACAACTTTCCTGTGGAAAAAAAAAAAAAGTCACAAATGCCAATTCCGGAACTTTACAGAGTGAAAGACGACATATTCCGGAAAATATTGCATTATTCTAATATTTTATTTATTGTTTATGTTGACTGTAAACATCTCAAAACGCACCTGCATGGTTTTGTGACCAAGTTAAATCAAAAAAAGTTTGTTTGTCCAGTTATATATTTTTATTTTAATGCTAAAATTCTCGTCTCGTCTCGTTTTGATCTCACAGACCCATTCTCGTGCATCGTCTCATCTTGTGATCCGGGTGACACCCGTATTTACTACTATATTATCTACCGCTGCAGTACTTTATTAGTCAAACTAATAAAGCTGCAGAGGGCTGGAGATAAATCTCTTTGTCAATGTTTGCATTTAGCAAATACGCTTTCTGTGTTTGTGCAGGAGGTCTGTCCTGAAAGCATGATCACTTGTTTTTCCCAGTCCTAGTTCGGTCCCCCATTTTGGGTCGTGACCCACCAGTTGAGAATCCCTGGGCTACAGGATCTTCGACTGGTGGTTTTGCATTAGATGCTGATAATTTAGTTTTTGGCTCCTGCACGCTCTTTGAACACGCCAGGATTTGGCTGAAAATGTTGAGAACCACCTTGGGTGAATTGTTCATAACGCTCTTGCACTGGAATAGAGCATATATTAAATATGACAAAAATATGACATTCAGCAAACATACATGGAACTCAAAATCTAATCCAAAATTGCTAAATGCAGAAAAGGTGTCATTGTTTACGCTCCAGTGTTTGGATGTCGAGCTCTGCTGCCATCTGCTGTCTGAATGGGAATACTGCATCCTAAAAAAATACTAAAGACTGTAATCCCATTTAAACATTAGTTGCAGTTTTAGTTACACACAATTCTACCTATTTAATGTAGTTCTATTTTTTATCCTTGGTAAAGTTCTGTTCTTGTAATTTATGCATTTTGGGAATTATATCATAGCAATAAACACACACAACATATTTTTTGGCTTCAATATAAAAACAAACGAGTGTTGTTTTTAAACCAAGTTCAAAAACATATGTTCTGCTGAGCTGTTTCTCTGTGCGTCCTCTCCTCTGCCACACGGGGGCGGTGTTTCTCAGTCTGCGCCTACTCCCACCGGCAACGCTGCCTTGGGGAATTGGCGCGCTCGATTGCTTGCTCGGGGGTGTCAGCTGGCTCTATTGATCGATATTGATTTGTAATCACGTGCAGACATCAATGGGAGAGTTCGGTGAGAAGCACTCGAAACTTGGTTCACACAGAGAGTGCGTGTGTGTGTGCGTGTAACAACTATTGATTGTCTTAAAGGAGCAGTGCACCCAAAAGAGTTACCCCGGCACTAAAATAACAAATGTTGGCGTTTTAGAGCTTTTTATTTTTTGTGACCCCGGGGGTCGTGAGTTTTACAAACCAATTACCGCAATGCATGCTGGGAGCCAACATCAAAATATCAACTGCAGTATTAAACCCTGCTATGGTTTATTGATACCTTTGGCCGTGTATTGTTTTTATTATTGTTATTACTGTTGTCCCGTCCTCCCACCCGAAGGCATGGGCGAATTACCCTCTCGCTTACCGGGTTAAACTTCTACGTGCAGCTGTCGCCTCTCATTGCCGGCAACACCAGAGTGGAATGAAGTCCAGCCCCTCTCGAGAGGACTGGCTCCAGAGCCCTTGCCGTGCGTTGAGGTGAGTCCGACTATATCTATCCGGAATTTCTCCACCTCACGCACCAGCTCCGACTCCTTCCCCGCCAGAGAGGTGACATTCCACGTACCGACAACTAGCTCTTCTAGCTGAGGATCGGAGCGCAAAGGCCTCCGCCTCCGGCCGCCACCCAGCTCACTTAGCACCCGACCCCTTTGGCCCCTCCTACGAGTGGTCAGCTCATGGGAGGGGGGACCCACGTTACCTTTTTGGGCCCCAACCGGAGCTCATGGGTGCAGGCCCGGCCACCGAACGCTCGCCATCGTGCCCCACTTCCATCCCTGGCTCCAGAGGAGTACCAAACAGCAGTTCAAAATACCTATCCTTCTTGGAGTCCTTAGAGGAAGTTCTAGAGAGTGCTCCCTCGGGGGATTCCCTTGTTCTACTGTGTGACTTCAACGCTCATGTTGGCTGCGACAGTGAGACCTGGAGAGGTGTGATTGGGAGGAACAGCCCCCCTGATCTTAACCCGAACGGTGTTTTGTTATTGGACTTCTGTGCTCATCACGGATTGTCTATAACGAACACCGTGTTCAGGCATAAGGCTGTCCGCATGTGCACTTGGATACCCTGGGCCGCAGTTCGATGATTGACTTTGTGGTTGTGTCGTCGGACTTGCGCCCACATGTTTTGGACACTCGTGTGAAGAGAGGAGCAGAGCTGTCAACGGATCACAACCTGGTGGTGACTTGGTTCCGATGGAGGGGGAAGAGGCCGGTCAAACCTGGCTGACCCAAACGCATTGTGAGGGTCTGCTGGGAACATCTGGCAGAGTCCCCTGTCAGAAGGACTTTCAACTCGCACCTGCAGGAGAGCTTTGACCAAATTCTGAAGGAGGCAGTGGACACCGTCAAGCTGAAGAAAGAGTCTTATCAGGCCGTTTTGGCCCATGGGACTCTGGAGGCAGCTGCGAGGTACCGGAAGGCCAAGCGGTCTGCAGCTCTGGCAGTCACTGAGGCAAAAACGTGGACATGGGAGGAGTTCTTAGAGGCCATGGAAAACGACTTCCGAATGGCTTCAAAGAGATTCTGGTCCACCATCCGCCGTCTCATGGGGGGGGGGGGCAGTGCACAGTCAACACCGTGTATGGTGGAGACGGTGTGCTGCTGACCTCGACTCAAGATGTTGTGGACCGGTGGAGGGAATACTTTGAAGACCTTCTCAATCCCACCGACACGTCTACCAACATGGAAGCAGTGCCCGGGGACTCCGAGGCAGGTTCGCCTATCTCTGGGGCTGAGGTTACTGAGGTGGTCAAAAAGCTCCTTGGTGGCAAGGGCCCGGGGGTGGAGGAGATCCGCCCGGAGTTCCTTAAAGCCCTGAATGCTGTGGGCGTGTCTTGGTTGACACGACTCTGCAGCATCGCGTGGACATCGGGGTCGGTGCCCCTGGGACTGGCAGACCAGGGTGGTGGTCCCGCTTTTCAAGAAGGGGGACCGAAGGGTGTGTTCTAACTATTGTGGGATCACACTCCTCAGCCTTCCTGGTAAGGTCTATTCAGGGGTTCTGGAGAGGAGGATCCGCCGGATAGTCGAATTTCGGATTCAGGAGGAGCAGTGTGGTTTTCGTCCTGGTCGTGGAACTGTGGACCAACTCTATACTCTTGGCAGGGTCCTTGAGGGTGCATGGGAGTTTGCCCAACTAGTCTACATGTGTTTTGTGGACTTGGAGAAGGCATTCGACCGTGTTCGAGGGAATACTGTGAGGAGTGCTCCGGGAATATGGGGTATCGGACCACCTCCAGACGGTTCGTTCCTTGTATGACCGGTGTCAGAGTTTGGTTCGCATTGCCGGCAATAAGTCGGACCCGTTTCCAGTGAGAGTTGGACTCCGCCAGGGCTGCCCTTTGTCACCGATTCTGTTCACTACTTTTATGGACAGAATTTCTAGGCGGAGCCAGGGCGTTGAGAGGTTTGAGTTTGGTGGCCACAGGATTCGTTCTCTGCTTTTTGCAGATGATGTGGTCCTGTTGGCTTCATCGAGCAGTGACCTTCAACTCTCACTCGATCGGTTCGCAGCTGAGTGTGAAGCGGCTGGGATGAGAATCAGCACTTTCAAATCTGAGTCCATGGTTGTCGCTCGGAAAAGGGTGCAGTGCCATGTCCGTGTCGGGGATGAGGTCCTGCCTCAAGTGGAGGAGTTTAAGTACCTCGGGGTCTTGTTCACGAGTGAGGGAAGAATGGAACGTGAGATGGACAGGCGGATGGGTGCAGCATCTGCAGTGATACGGACTCTGCACCGGTCTGTCGTGGTGAAGAGAGAGCTGAGCCGAAAGGCAAAGCTCTCAATTTAACGGTCCATCTACGTTCCTACCCTCACCTACGGTCATGAGCTTTGGGTAGTGACCGAAAGGACAAGATCGCGGGTACAAGCGGCAAAAATGAGTTTTCTCAGCAGGTTGGCTGGGCTCTCCCTTAGCCTTTAGTTTATAGTCGCTATAAACTTGCATCACTGTTCCTTTTCAGTGCGTGGAGTGAGCATTTTATTTGTCATCTAGGAGGAGCGCTTGGCGGCTGTGGCAGAAAACCACAGAAGAAGAAATAACAGCAGAAGAAAAAGACTAAGATATTATTGTTATTGTGAGCATCAAACCGTTTCGTGAGGTTCCCAGCCCTACTCCCAATACTTCATGCGGCCCCCAAGGTAAATTGAATGTGAGACCCCTGATCTGCTGCATTTGGATAGTCAAGAAGCATTTCTTCATTCATTTTAATTGTAGGTAACTAAGAGAGAAATCCAATGGCAACACACATTTTCATGTTAAAACTGTCAAAAAGTGACAATTTGATTCACTTTAAATTAATTGATACAATTATTATTTAATTGTAGATTAAAATATCATATTTCGATTTTGTGAAAAAACAGATGTGAATCAGGCGTCCCCTATTTAAGGATGAGACCAGCGCTTGTTGGACATGCACTTCTCTTTGAAAGTCTGAGGACAATGGGTCATTGAAGACATTGTTCAGAAGAACAGCGTACTTTGATTAAAAAGTTGATTGGAGAGGGGAAAACTTATGAAGTGGTGCAAAACATTTCTGGCTGTTCAGCTGAGATGATCTCCAATGCCTTAAGATGGAGACCAAAACTCATGGCAGAAAACGGAAGACAACTATCAAAATGGATCAAAAAATAACCAGAATGGCAGAGGCTCGGCCAATGATCGGCTCCAGGATGATCAAAGACAGTCTGGGGTTACCTGTAAGTACTGTGACAAAGGACGCCTGTGTTCTTTTTACAAGAATCCCTCGCAAAATCCCTCTGTTAAAAAAAGGCATGTGCAGAAAAGGTTACTGTTTGCCACAGAACACATCAACTGGCCTAAAGACAAATGGAGAAAAAATTGTTCTTTTTGGGTCCACGGGCCGCAGGCAGTTTGTGAGACGACCCCCAAACATGCACAGCACGAATGGTGGGTCTTGTTTGTTTTATGAGAATCTACTGCACCTACTGGTAACTTGTTTGCCACGTAGCATTGCAAATATACTAATAACAGTAAATCGGTTAGTCACGTTGGACTGCTATTGTTTTGAACACTACTGTACTTAACAGCTCGGTATATCTTGGGTTGTTTGTAGTGTGTTGAATAATGAAACTGCAGCTTTTTTTGTTTGCAGCCGTAAGTAGATTTACTCCTCATGGAGACACTGGCCAACCTTTGACCCCGAGGTGATGCTTGAGGAAAGAACAAGAAAAACAAGAAAGCACATGGACTTTCAGCCACAACACAAACTTTGCCTCTGCGTTCATAATCAACACCACTCACTATCTAGTATCTGGTATCCTTGGCCCTGTCTGTCTTGCTTCCTGACATGCTCCGTCCAGCACTCCGACTCGCCACCACGCACCACCGTGAGTCAGTCTGACCAGATGTGACTCACCTCCCGGGGAGTCTAAACACTCTTCTAGCAGAGACGATGCCATTGTGCTTCTAATTAGACCGCCTCCCCACACGCATCACTTGGATCTGCTGTCCAGCATCTGTGTGGTCTTATGGGATAAAGTGTGTGATCCAGACCACCGGGTGTGAGGAAGGTGGGCAAAGTCTGTTGACTCAAGATGACACACAGCGGTGTGGTGTAAGGGAGACAAAAAATGTCCCTGGGTGGAAAAAGTGATTGCCCCCGCCCCTTTTAAAACATACACAAGATTGAGATCTGTCAGTCTGGAAAAGGTTGCAGTACAAAGCCCTTTCTAAGGCTTTGAGCTTCCAGTGAACCACAGTGAGAGCCATGATGCAAAAATTGAGAGAACATGGAACAATGGTCAACCTTCTCAGGAGTGGCCGGCCAACCGAAATTACCTCAAAAGCACAGCAACGACCTACCCAAAAAGTCACAAAAGACCCCACAGCAGCATCTAAAGAACTGCAGGCCTCAGTTGCCTCTGGTAGGGTTCATGACTCCATCATAAGAAAGATGCTGGACAAAAACGGTCTGCGTGGCAGAGCTCCAAGACCAAAGCCACGGCTGAACAAAAAGAACATTAAGGTTCCTCTCAGTTTTCCCAGAAAACATCTTGATGATCCCCAAGACTTTTGGGTAAACCAGACAAAAGTTGAACTTTTTGGAAGGTGTGTGTAAAAGTAAGGCCGCATTTCAGGAAAAGAACATCATACCATCAGTAAAATGTGGTGGTGGTAGTGTGATGTCTGGGGCTGTTATAGTTGAAACCATCATGCTGTGATAAATGGAAACATGAATTCTTTTTTTTACCAAAAAATCTTGGAGCGGAATGTGAATGTGAAAGAATTGGTGACCTCAAGCCGAGAAAAACTTGGGTTTTGCAGCAGGATAATGATCCCAAACACACCAGCAAGTCCACCTCTGAAAGGCTGAAGAAAACCCAAATTAAGACTTTGGGGTGGCCTTGTCAAAGACCTGAACTGAATGCTATGGAGATGCTCTGGTATGACCTTAAAAAGGCGCTTCATGCTGGAAAAGCCTCCAGTGTGGCTGAATGACAACAATTCTGCAAAGATGAGTGGACCAGAATTCCTCCCCAGCGCTGTAAGAGACTCATTGCAAGTTATGGCACACGCTTGATTGCAGTTGTTGCTGCTAAGGGCGGTCCAAGCACTTATTAGCTAAAATCACGTTTTCACACGGGGCCATGTAACTTTGCATTTTGTTCTCCCATAATATTGAAAAGTTTCATTTGAAAACAGAACTCTGTGTTCAGTGGTGTCGTCATTGACTCACATGAACGTTTGTTTATTGAGCTGAAACATTTAAGTGTGACCAACACGCAACAAAAATAAGAAAACAGGAAGGGGGCAGACACTATTTCACACCGCTGTATGTCAACCCAAACTCATTCAAGTTTGCTTCTGCATTCACAAAATCCACATCAGGGTTCTTCAACGACATCATAAAATCCTGAGATTTCTGTGGGAAAAACCTCGGAGCAGCTAACATTTTTGCAGCAAACTAGACAGCAGAGCTGAGCACCACTTTAATTATAGAGGATCTTCGATTAGCGTTTTTATGGTAGCTCATTTCTTTTCATGTCCTCTTTCACTACATCCATAAACCTCCTCTTTGGTCTTCCTTTAGGCCTCCTGCCTGGCAGTTCAAAACTCAGCATCCTTCTACCAATATATTCACTATCTCTCCTCTGGACGTGTCCCAACCATCTCAATCTGGCCTCTCTGACTTNATATTCACTATCTCTCCTCTGGACATGTCCCAACCATCTCAGTCTGGCCTCTCTGACTTTATCTCCAAAACCTCTAACATGTGCTGTCCCTCTGATGTGCTCATTCCTGATCCTGTCCATCCTGGTCACACCCAAAGAGAACCTCAGCATCTTCATCTCTGCTACCTCCAGCTTTGCCTCCTGTCTTGTGAGATGAAAATATGACAAGATTTCTTGTTCAGAAAAAAATGTCTTGTGGGCATTGGGACTACAATATATTTAAAAAAATAATCACACAATAAATAAAAACAAACTCAGCAGTTTTGCCTAAAAGGCAAGAAGAGGTTCGCCCTCTACATTGGTTCCAGCTCCTTGGTGTGTTTGTTTCATAGAATTGAACAAGATTTCTTGTTCAGAAAAAAGGTCGGCCTGGAACGATAATAAATAAATGTAATCACACAAAAATGAAAATGAACTGTCATTTTGCCAAACAAGCAGGAAGAGGGTTCACTCTGTGCATTGGTTTCAGCACATTAGCCTTACCTTTTAGTGGGTGGAGGCGGGGCCTCTAGCATACACACAGAGTGCAGAAGAGTGTAATGTAGTAGAAATTACAGTAGTAGATGGCAATATATTCTCATATTTTATATTGGCGTTTTCTTAAGTGCTGTTCAAATCTCGTTCTCACAGACCCAATCTTCTCTATTGTCTCATCTTGTGAACTGAGGACACTGAGGTCCATGTCTGCACCCAGACCCAGTCTGATCAGATCCAACATGATGCTACTCATGCAATCAAATCTGCATAAATCTGTGAATTTTCTATCATTTGAATTGAGTATCCCCGAACATAGAGGATCTTTGGACTAGAGTTTCTGCAATAGGTCCTTTTTGAACACAACCGAGTGCAGAACCCTCAAATGTGCATTCCATCCCTAAATGGATCAAAGTAGACCAAAAAAGAAGTTTTCTCCTGGGATTCATGGGAAGAAGGGAAGTGTATTCTATGTTTGTCAGCCTGCATGTTACTTGACCTTTTCTCATGCTCAGCAAGCTCACACACACACACACTCACACACACACACGTAGAAGTCGTAAGTAGAGAGCGGTGGAGGAAGTTGGAGATGACTCAGCGGAACCACACCGCTGATGTTCTTCACTCTTTCTCTCATCTGCTCTTTCTCTCCATTCTTTCCTTGCTCTTCACTCATCATACCCTCCTCTTCCTCCTCCTTCCATCCGGACTGGCCATCGGAGACATCTGTGCGTGTGTGTGTGTGTGTGTGTGTGTGTGTTGATGTGATTGCAAAGATATGTGTGCAATGTGCGTGGGACGATGACTCGCCTCCCTCAGACTGATTAAAACGTTCCCTTTCTGTCTGTCTTCTTTCCTTCCAGACTTTTTTCCACCTTCTTCTTCAGTCTTAAGTGAGGGCCCGGCAGCGAAGAAGAGGATGAAGAGGCACAAATGGTGAGTAAAAAAAAAATGTGTTGAGGGTTTTTTAACCCCGATGTGAAGGAATGTGCATTAGATCTTTCACGTTGGAAATGTTTGAATGTGGAATGCGCGAGAAGAGCTTGGGTATTGTGTTTCTTCTGGCATTTCCTCTGGGATCTTTGACTGCCGTTTTAGCAGTTGATTCTTTAAAAAAAATGCTAAGGGATCTTGTCAAATAGAGGCTCTTTGACTGCCAGTCACGTAGAGGATGTTTTACTAGTGTTTTATGCAGTTGGTGCTTAAACAGCAGAGCACTCCCGTCATATAGACGATCTTTGACTTGGGTTCTGGCAGTATACCTGCAAAGAAAAAAATACATGTAAAAAAAAAAAGAATACCCAGGAAATGAAACAGAATGGAAACGAGGTACCATGTTGTCATGACGATACCAAACTTTCTGTACGTTAGGATGGATAAAAACTCGGCATCCGATCTTTTCCATGTCGTCTAAATTTGGCAGCCGGCGCGTGCCCGCTGATGTATTTTGGTTCTTGCAAGCCTGGCGTGACGCGCAAGACATCCTGGCTGACCGCGTGACAGCTGATGAGGTCATGTGACTGCCTACATTTCAGCCCATTATGTCATCACAGTGTTGTGGCTCAGATGTCCGTGTGTGTGCATGTGTGTGTGTTTCTACTACTATGTGAAGTGTGGCAAATTATCAGTTCCCGGGTCAAAGTGCGGCCCATTTAACTTTTGCGTAGCGTACAGGCAATACATTTTAAAAATGTGAAAAACCCGTCATGATCATAGAAGTGTAAAAATAAGTTAAACACCGTATATTATAATTAATAGCTGTCATACAAGTGTAAAAATAAGTTAAACACCGTATATTATAATTAATGGCTGTCATACAAGTGTAAAAATAAGTTAAACACGTATATTATAATTAAAAGCTGTCATACAAGTGTAAAAATAAGTTAAACACCGTATATTATAAGGATGTCCCTATCCGCATTTTTTGCCTTCCAATCCGATTCTTTTATAGTCTGGCCAATCCAATCCAATCCGACCTGATCCAATCCGGTACTGATCTTTTTTTTTTTGTAATAATTTAGCAAACATGAACTTGGTCACGTGTTTTTCAAATACAAATCAAGTAATAAATCTGCTTCATGTTTGAAAATAAGTAAAAAGAGTGCATATTTCAGCACGTTATGTATTTTTTGCCTAAGTTATGCATCTCCATGCATAAAAATTGCAAAATGACATACAAATACCAGGCATTAAGAAGACACGTTCAAACTGTGAATGTGGTATCCTACATTGGTCACTAGGTGTCAGTAATTGTTCAGTGAGAAAATCACCAGGCTAGCAGGTTTAAATGGTTAATTGGCGACTCTAAATTGTCCATAGGTATGCATTTGAATGAATGTTTGTTTATCTGCCCTGCGATTGGCCTGCGTCCAGCCCAGGATGTACGCCACCTCAGCTGGGATAGACTCCAGCACACCCCCGCGACCCAAATGAGGATAAGCGGCATTGAAACTGAATGAATGGATGGATGGAATTTGTGTAGTTGAATATGATTGTTAAAATAAAATAGCTCTTCAAAGCATTAAAATAATGCAACTGAATTTACTTTATTACACGGCATGGCCAACAATATTGTTTGCTCCCTAATGAAAGTAAAAATCCATCCGTCAAAAGATCAAATTGGAAAAATGGGGGTGCAAAATACTAGCGACGGGTATTATACTGTATTGTGTTGTTCCAGGCCGCTGTTTAGCGTTGACATGCAGATAAGTGGCCAACTGGATGATGGAATTATTCAGCTGCCATTATATTACTTTTAGGGAAGGAGTAAGTAATTACTTTAATAATTAGTAATTAGTCTCTTAAGGTTTTATATTTGGAATGTTATTTCTCACACTGTGATTCCTGTCATGTTTCAGCATATCAGCAAAAAACAACATTATAAAACAAAAATAAAATAGTTCATTGTAATATAAGGACTTTATTCCCACAATATTGAACTATATTTCCATAAAAATATTTCCCCTACCTAATATTCCGGAAAATTACAACTTTATATTGTTTGCTTGTCATAATATAACTCATGATATTAAAAAAAAAAGAACTCTATGCTACTAAAATGACTGTTTTTTACGCATAACATTACAAGTTTATTCTCCTAAAATTGTGAATTTTTTTCTCAATATTTTGTCTTTCGACTTGTAAAATTACAGCAACTTTTTCAATTTCTGCTTTTTTTTAAATGTTCCATTTCATCAACTTTTCTCGTAACTATGTCTTTCTTCCTGTAATATTTTGGCTTTATATCATGACTAATATGACTAACGACTAACTTTTCCTCAACCTCATTTTTGGCTGTTTTCTTAAAGTTTTTTGTTAAATTGAATTTTCAGAGGGCCGCACGGTGGTCGAGTGGGTAGCACGTTGGCCTCACAGTCAGGAGGTTCAGGGTTCAAATCTCCGTTGGGCATCTCTGTGTGGAGTTTGCATGTTCTCCCCGTGCGTGTGTGGGTTTTCTCCGGGTACTCCGCTTTCCTCCCACATTCCACAAACATGCATGTTAGCTTCATTGGTGACTGTACAATCGGTGTACATTCACACCGATTGTACCGACTGTACAATCGGTGTGAATGTACACCGATTGTACCGACTGTACAATCGGTGTGAATGTAAGTGTGAATGTTTGTTTGTCTGCCTTGCAATTGATTGACGATCAGTCCAGGGTGTACTGCCTCCTGCCCAAAGTCAGCTGGGATAGGCTCCAGCATACCCGCGACCCTAATGAGGATAAGCAGCATAGAAAATGAATGAATGATTGAATGCTACACTGCTATTTTCTGAACACACGCCTTTCAACTAATTGCCCAATAGCACAGCCTTAAGAGCGTGCATATCATGAATGCTGGGTCTTGTGTGTTTTCTGAGAATCTACTGCACCTGCTGCTAACTTGTTTGCCCTGCAGCAACAGAAATGTACTAATAAGAGTGATTCATCTGGTTAGTCACATTGGACTGCTATTATTTATATAGCGTTATAATATCATATTTTATAATAACTCTAATTATGCTGATGATTCATTCATTTTCTATGCCGCTTATCCTCATTAGGGTCACGGGTATGCTGGAGCCTATCCCAGCTGGCTTTGGGCG
The DNA here is from genome assembly GCA_024372805.1 of Oostethus manadensis. NCBI lineage: Eukaryota > Metazoa > Chordata > Actinopteri > Syngnathiformes > Syngnathidae > Oostethus > Oostethus manadensis. Next base: position 1,589,235 of record QODF01000189.1, on the reverse strand, counting down.
AGAGGCGGGGTACACCCTGGACTGGCCGCCAGCCAATCGCAGGGAAGACAAACAAACATTCACACTCACATTCATACCGAGGTGCCCAACGAAGATTCGAACCCTGAACCTCCTGTCGGTGAGGCCATTGTGCTACCCAGTCGACCACCGTGCGGCCCATGAATATATAAAACAAATATATAAATTAAATATGGATAATGTAGATGCATGCACACACACACAAATAACTGCTCCTTTTTTAAAACCAATTTTTATACGTGCAATTTCTTTATTCTTGATTTCAGTTAAATCAACATTTAAAAGACACTGAATGGGAAAGGTTTTAAAGTGATGCCGCATCTATTTATTCAAGTTCAGGTGTGTGTGCGTGTGCGTGTGTGTGTGTGGGTGTGCGCGCTGAGTGCTCTCTCTACCCGGCATCACAGTTTGCTGAGTCATCTGGGTCCCTGCCCTCCCACGCCTATACCCACACTCTCTCTATGGAAGGTGATACCAAAACTAGGTGCACCACCTCATCCGGGCCCAAAAAAACATGCATTTACTGTAAAGGGTGGAGGAGCGGGCCAGGGCGGGTGGAGGTCCTCACAAGACAATAAAATGAATGTAATGTAAATGTATGTCATGAAATGTACTTAAAGCAACCATAAGGAACAATTGTGGCTGCTTTATTTGCTCCAGGGCTCCACCGGTGGCTGTCAAGTGTCAACGTGGTAAACAGAAACAAGCTTGCAAAGCGGTCTGAAGTTACAAAAAAAAGCGAATGTAAGCGTGTGCTAAATGTCTTAAAATAAGTGTGTCCTCCCCAGAAATGGAAGGTATCGTGACGCGCACTGTAAAGTGACACGCTGTCGTGGCTGCTCAGCGCAATATGGATACAGCGACAGTAAGGACAGAAGAAAGGGACATCATAAAGTCAGCTGTGTTTAGTCGTGTAGTCGTTCAGTAGTGTAAAGACACTGGCCGGTTTAATTTTACACTTGCATGACCGCTGATAATAATAATAATAATAATAATAATTAATATGCAGTGGTTGACTTACTTTTACACTTGCAAGGCAACTAATGATACACTAGAGATCTACCCGATCTCTCCAATGTCCAATCTTCAGGAGCCGTATATACAATACCGTATAATATAATATTTTACAATAACATAAATTATGCTGATGATTCATCCATTTTCTCTGCCGCTTATCCTCATTAGGGTCGCGGGGATGCTGGAGCCTATCCCAGCTGGCTTTGGGCGGGAGGCGGGGTACACCCTGGACTGGTCGCCAGTCAATCGCATTCACACTCACATTCATACCGATGGACAATTTAGAGCGGCCAATGAAGCTAACATGCATGTTTTTGGAATGTGGGAGGAAAGCGGAGTACCCGGAGAAAACCCACACACGCACGGGGAGAACATGCAAACTCCACACAGAGATGCCCAACGGAGATTCAAACCCTGAACCTCCTGACTGTGAGGCCAACGTGCTACCCACTCAGCCACCGTGCGGCCCAGCATTCTATCAGTGATCAGTTATCACAGTACACAGTGAAGACAGCGAAGCATCACGATATGGGCGTGTTTCTCCTACTATTTATCCCATAGCAGGGATCATGGATCAGTTTGCATATGTCAGAATACTTGAGGAGGTCATGTTGCCTTATGCTGAAGAGGACACGCCCTTGAAATGGCCGTTTCAACAAGACAATCGCCCCAAACACACTAGTAAACCATGTTATGTTGTTACGTTATGGAGGGGCCAGCCCAATCCCCAGACCTTAATCCAATGGAGAACTTGTGGGGTGACATCAAAAATGTTATTTGTGAAGCAAAACCAAGAAATGTTCATGGATTGTGGAATGTTGTTAAAGAATGTTGGATTGGAATAACAGCTGAGAGGTGCCACACGTTGGTAGAGTCCATGCCACACGGATGTGAAGCACTTCTAAAAAACTAAATATTAGTTTAGTCATTCACAGGATTGCTGCAACCTGCAAACAAAAAAGTTTGCACAAAACAGTTTTGAGATTATAAAGTCAACGGCAGACACTGCTATTTTTTAACACCCCCTTTCAACTAATTGCCCAATAGCACGGCCTTAAGAGCGTGCATATCATGAATGCTGGCTCTGGTTTGTTTTCTGAGAATCTACTGCACCTGCTGCTAACTTGTTTGCCATGTAAAAATATACTAAGAGTGATTCATCTGGTTAGTTACATTGGACTGCTATTATTTTGAACACTACTGGTATATAGGTAAATAATATAGTATATATATATAATATATATATATGTAGTATATATATATATTATATATTAGATGTATATATTCTACATGTGTAGATAGATACTGTATATCTGTATAGATATACAGTATCTATGTATGTGTGTGTATGTATATATAATATATATATATTAGAATATAAGTAATTATACATACTGTATATACAAATATACTTAATTACTATTAATATTCTTATTATTGCAAACTACAAAAATGATACAACATATGCGGAAATTCATACAGGTTTCAAATGTGTATATCTTCTTAAAAGTGTGACATTTATGTAAAAACTTTTACATAAATTCTTATTATCGTAGTGTAAGAATAATGATGAGGATTTTTGTTATTATATTAATACCAGATAATATCAAAAGAGATTTTTCTCCTAAAACTGCTCCCTCGTGCTGGCAAGCAAACAGCGTGGCGTATAAATGAACTTTGTTGACCTGGGGAAGATCAAATGTTACTGATCTCTTTTCGATGCCACCGGGTGCTCCCGACTCAACCTAAGAAAGACCCGATTGAAGATTAGGATCAAGACACGTCAACCAGACTTGAATATTGTGAAGAGATGAAATTAGCTAGAAGTTTGCGGAGGCAGGTATTGTGTGTTCTGCTGCACTTTTTTTTCACTCACACACACACGCACACACGCACACACACACACACATACACACACAGACGGCTGCAGTTGTAAGTCTCAGATGACTGCGAGGCTCATATTCTCATGTTCGCTCTTCGTCATTTTTCTGCTGAAACTTTGCCTTCCTCGTAAAAGCGTGGCTTCCTGTTTGGGAGCGATGAATTTCATTGCAAATGGCCGAAGCTGCCTCGTCCTGCTATCTAACCGTGTCGAGACAAAAAACACCTTTTTTTGGTGTAAAGAAATGTTTTGAGGCTTGTGCCCTGAGCTCCTCTTCTCCTACTCTCTAGATTCGAACCCTGATTTCCTGACTGTGAGGCCATTTAAATTTTAATATACTGTATACAAAGCGCACTTCCACTCAGTGTGCTCATTTGTCATTAAATATAAAAAGCTATAATTTGAGCTACTACTGGCTTAGGAGCTACTTGTTGGTCTTTCGGCCACCCGGGAGCCAAAAAGCTGGCTCTTTTTGGAGCTGGACCAAAAGAACTGGCTCTATAAAAAGAGTCAAGATTTCCATCACTTGACCACACATTTTATGGGCTATTGTTCATTCTCTTAAGAATAAGAAACAAAGTGAATCAAAATAAAGCCCATAATGGAGTCATATTTATATGTTGATGATATTTTAAATTGTTTTCAAACTAATTGTGGTCAATATTTGCATATACATCACTTGACTACACCTTTTACGGGCTATTGTTCATTCTCTTAAGAATAAGAAACAAAGTGAATCAAAATAAAGCCCATAATGGAGTCATATTTATATGTAGATGATATTTTAAATTGTTTTCAAACTAATTGTGGTCAATATTTGCATTTCCATCACTTGACTACACATTTTACGGGCTAGTGTTCATTCTCCCGATAATCAGAAACAAAGTGAATCAAAATAAATCACTAAATATCATATTTATATGTGTATATTTCAAATTCATATAATTCATGCTGAGCGTGCGCGCTCAGTTAGAAAGGTCCGTGTGACGTTCTTAAATATGCAATTTTTCTTAGGATATGGGGTGTATTTCCAATGGTATTCATGCTTGTTAGGTAGATGACGTCTTCCTCTTCACTTTGGTACGGGATTTCTACTGAATGTTGGACCACATCCAATGTTAAGTCCAACCTGAAGCCTTTCAAACCCATGGATGGGAGCGTCAAGACAAGATAAAAGGTATTGTAGCGACCATAAAGTTACGCTGATGTGCATGTTTGGGTTCTGGTTGTCTGACTGTTTCGGGTTGCCGTGAACGCAGCAGGAATAAGAGGGGTGTCGTTTAGGAGTCAGTTGAGGGAGCCACTGTTGTGCTGGCGTGTGTGCTCGCCTGCCATTATTTTTTATATAAAAACCTCCTCATGGTTTTTTTGGCGTCTGTGCAAGCGTTACAGTATTTAGGATATTCATTCAGTTTAATATCTATCTGCAAATGCAGTGTCATTCAAATCAGATGGAGGTGCGAAATAATTTCTTGATAATTTCTTGATGAATGAGGGATCAAATTAAAGTCCGTCTTGTGTTTTCAGATTAATCATTCAACCTTTTTTCCTCCATTTTTCATGGGCTAACACATCACAGAACATTCGAACAAGTCCGAACGGAGATACGAACAAGTTCAAAGGGTTTCGACCGAGCTCTGAACAAGATCCTAACAGGGACTAAAAGGTCACGTGACGAAAGGGGGCGTGTTTACAAAGTTTGGTGGCCGCCATTTTTTTCCACCGCAAGAAACACAAATCGGGGAGAAGGTAAGCTTGAAACCTTTATTAATACTCATAAAGGTAACACAGGACATAAGCCGAATGTTTAACGGTGAGACAAAACATCCATAATGTTACATTTTCTGCTTTGTCACTATGATATTTTGGTGATATTACAACTTTCGTTTTACGTAGCCGCTTTTCTAACGGAGCTTCTGACTGTGGACGTATCCTCGCCATTGATAAAAAGTTTAGCGGCAGCCATATTTTCACCGCAAGTAACGTAAAATCAGGGACAACGTAAGCTTGAAAACTTGATTAATATACTTAAAGCCAACACCAGACATAAGCCGAATGTTTAACCGTGTGACAAAACATTGTTAACATTTCATTTGCCGCCCTGTCAGTGTGATATTTATTGTATATTACAAGGTTTGTGTTACGTAGCCGCTTTTCTAACGGAGCTTCTGACTGTGGACGTATCCTTGCTATTGATATTACAGAATCGGAAGATCACGTATTATTTGTTTATTTGCCGTATAAACAATGCCGAAAAGCGACGTGAACTACTGTAAATGTGTCGAGCTTTCATTGTTCGGCAGAGGAATGACATTTTGTCGAGATCCGTTTATCTATGTTTTCTACAAGTTCCTAATGGAGCCTGGTTGTTTACCAACAGTTGATCTGCAGTGCTAGTACCTAAACAGTACTAACAGTGTGTGTGTGTTTATATATAAGTTTAGAGTCTACATAGCATCAGCTACAGAATGTACACATGGCTCATTAATACAGTAATTTAACCTGTTTTATATTTAATGTTTGCAGATGACTAAGACATCTGCAACATGCATGTGCACAACATGCACATGCAGCCATGACATTTGAAGAAGCTGAAAATCATGAGGGCGAAGCTTGTCCCCGTCAGCGCACCCTTGCAGCAGACAAGCAAGCTATGTACTATACGCCATTTCCATATCCCCTTCTCCCTCCACAATTTGGGCCAGCCCCTCCGTTCCAGCATGCTCCTCAGTGGCAGCATCTTCTTCCATTTCAGCACACTCCCTCATTCCTGCACTCTCCATTTGCCCAAGTTCCTCCATCGCAACCAGGTCCTTCTTCAGTGCAAGCTCCTCCAGGCTGCCTTCCAACCGAGCCAAGGCAACGTGCCTGGAGGCTGAAGAAAGCCCCCAAGGTGGATGAAGAGCGAGCGTCAAGGGGAGAACCGCCAAAGGAAAAGTACCATTACACCTGCAAGCAGTGTGGCCAGGACAAATGTAAAAGGACTGGACACACCCAAGTGAAAGGCCGATGGTACTGTCCAGCCTCAGGACTGACCTTGGATGACTGGAGGAATAGTTTACAATAGTTGCTGTCACCATTACTTGTTCCTCTCATCTCTGTATGTTGTAATAGTTATAACAAAGTTTTAATAATTTTATTTTTATAATATAAATGCCATGTAAATATGTATACTAGTTTTCTCCTGTTCCCAACTCTGTACATTTGTTATTATTATTATAACAGAGAGTGTTATTGACTGCAGTCAAATTCCCAGTGTGGCAACACATGGCGAATAAAGCTGATTCTGATTTGTACCAGGAATAGCCTTCACGTTTTTATTTAATTTCACTTGTGCTACGCTAAACTAGTCTCTGAAATAACTGTATTTATTTAAAAAATTGGGGATAATATGGACTTATCTACATTCAGTTATACACTGTTAATGCATTGTTTTGCTTTTACTAGCACCTGCTAGGCCTTAGGAATGTCCAAAACGCGGGTACGAATCCCACAAGAGACACAAAAATTAAAGTGATGATTCACCTTGCAACAAGTGGTAAAGTAAGTGTAAACATTGTTAAAAAACTATCAGAGTAGAAATTTTTTTTTATATGGCGTATATTTTCATCATTTTTTCTCCTTTTCTCTTTCCCTTTTCCCTCTCTTTCCCCCCCTCCCCCTCTCTTCTTTTTCCCTTTCCCCCCCCCTGGGCAGACCCTCTTGCCCCATTTTTGGCCGAGTGGGTAGCACATTGGCCTCACAGTCAGTAGGTTCAGGGTTCGAATCTCCTTTGGGCATCTCTGTGTTGAGTTTGCATGTTCTCCCCGTGCGTGTGTGGGTTTTCTCCGGGTACTCCGCTTTCCTCCCACATTCCAAAAACATGCATGTTAGCTTCATTGGCCGCTCTAAATTGTCCATTAGAGTGTGAATGTTTGTTTGTCTGCTCTGCGACTGACTGGCGACCGGTCCAGGGTGTACCCCGCCTCTCGCCCAAAGCCAGCTGGGATAGGCTCCAGCATACCCGCGACCCTAATGAGGATAAGCGGCATAGAAAATGAATGAATCGAGAAAAAAAACCTCATTTTTAAAGTATGGCGACTGTTATTTTGCTCATCGGAAACCCTGATCAATCACCTTTTGCAACTAAGTGTGTAACATGCACATTTTTACTGTTTTTTTATGAACAGAAAGATAAACGACCGAGTAAAATATTCCACACAAAATGTATTTCCCTAAGTCTACTCTCTTTATTAGGAGCAGAACATTTTAACATCTTAGCCACGTTATTAAAGGCAATACGTGGTGGCGTTCACAGACACCCCGTCATATAACTTACTGTAAATTCAAACCTTGGATTTCCCAACATATTCAATGCAGCAAATTGTACTTGGGCAGTAAGAGGCACGTTGGCATACCTGCTTACTGTTTTTGTGTTTATTTAGACCACACGTACGCGCATGATAAAGACAGTCGTGTGATGTTCAGAGTGTCCGTGAATGCACCATCACGTAGCGCGTGGATGCTTGTTTTAATAACACTGAAAGCTTTGACGTTCGCCGTTTACGTGCTATTTTTGACAGCTGTTGTACATATTTGCCCTTTTGTGTTGCTGTAGTAATAAGAATAATTAATAAGCGATCCGGCTCTTGTTTACTTGGGCGTGTACACGTCGCCATCATTGTGCTCGTGCATGCCGTGGAAGAAACTGAAAACCACCACTGAAAGCGCCCGTAGAGTGTGACGTCATGATACTCCGACGCCCTCCGGGTGTAGTAGTAGTAGTAGTTTTCTTTTTGTCCGCTAGATGGCGACACATCCCCACATTTAACTCCTCGCGCGTCCACAATGTAAAAGTTATTTTACACCTTTTTAAAAAGTCTTTATTTGACTTTTTTCCTGTTTTGACTAGTAGCCAGTCACAGGTTTGTTGTTATTTGTGTTTTGATGTTATTTTCATGACTTTGGAGGGCCCAAAGTACCCCAAAGGAGGTGGCCATGAAGTCTTTTTTTTTTGACGGTCTGATAGTGCTTGTTTTATTCGAATCTACTTTAAATAATTGTTTTTTTTTGTTTTACATGCATTATAATAATATGTTTTCCACCTAGCAATGGGAATCACGTGCAGTTATTGTCTACTATATTGTTTTTCTTCATTGTTATTGACATTTTTTGTTCCGTTAAGACATCTTTTTTCGAATAATGTCATTTATCATGTTTTTCCCTGTCCAAAAGAATCCCATCTGGTTAAAAATAAAATGATTCAACTTATTATTATTATTATTATTATTATTATGCCAACATATTTCTGCGTTGTAAAACCTGACAATGACGAGGGAACAATAACTATAATAATTGTAAACGTATCTAAGCGTGCAAATGCGGAATATTTCGTGCTTAAAAATAATAATTTTTGTGTTTTACGTCGAAAAAAAGGGAGATGAGTCAAGAAAACCACTTTAAACCCTTTGTTTAGTTTTAATGCGCAAAGTATAACCCGCAGCCTCCGCAGCAGGGACCGGAACACGTCGGGCCCGGAGACGTTCCGGGCGTGTACAAAAACAAGGATAAAGAAGTTGATGATAATAATCCTGCGTTCTGATGCGCTTCCTGTCCGAGGAAGGGCTTTGCCATTTGGACCTCTTTTGTTTCTGCTCCTCAGCGCGCACGAGAAGCAAATGCCGCTCGAATAAATGCAATTACTGCTCGTGATTGTCAAGAGATCGTCTATTTGACAAAGCAATGACTCACCAGCTGGTGAAATTGTCTGTCTTTTTTCTGAAAATGCAAAAACGTTCACATGCCGAGTTTGTGAGTCATATTGACGAAGATAATATTCACCTTTCCGTTTTAGGTCAGCCGAGACAAGACACACACACACACACACACACACACTGTCATCTTGTCCATTTTCTACTGTCCACAATGTTGTTTTGAATATTAAACGCTGGCAACAAAAATATGAAGATTTAAAAAAAAAAGGCACCATAAAGGCCCAAACTTGCCCTTTTTGTTAGATTTTTATCAATATCTCTTTTAATGGGACCATCTAACTCGTTATAATAACATATTTAACTATTTTATAACCATTATTTAGATATACATTCATATATGATATGTGTTTTTGTGCACAATAATTATATTACACACCATGTTGGGCTCTCTGGGTAAAATGTGTGTTTTTAAAAATAGTTTGTCATTATCTTAAATTAAACCAACGCACCAAAATCAGTGTTGCAAAAAAAAAGACTATTAATAGCATCTGAAATATTTGTTTTTGGAAGAAAATGTGTACTGTGACAAGAGGTGTATAAAAACCATAAACTATATTTTTAAAAAGTGAAAATATTTTGTTTTGGACATCATAAGAAGTGCAACTTTGGAACGCATATTTATAGGAAATTACCTTGTTGGCTTGTACGGAATAAGCCGCGTGGTATACATGTGCAGTGAAAGCGTGCATTCAAGGAGAGAGGAAGTGACGCCTGCTTGTCCAAAAAAGCAGGCCCCAAAACAACTAGCGTCATTTCCGGACCACCAATGCTGTTTTTGACAATAGTTTTGTCCAATTAGACGAGCCTTTTAGATTATAGATCGATTATAGATAGATTATTAGCAGTGAAACCTGACCAATAACCGGAGCTGATGGCCTTGATCTTAAAGCTCCTTCATACGGTGTTTGCGTCATTGCTTTCGCTGAAGGCCTGCAGCAAGTCAGCGTGGGAACAGTTAAGGCCCTGCTTGGGCTGGACGAGGTCTGAAATGCTTCTGTGTCGGGGTATACGAGTAAAGTGTATATTGACTTTATGTGGACACCTGGAAGCCTTTCATGTTTCTTCCTAAGACAAAAATAATGATTTGACTGCAACAAAATAGGTGGGAGGCCTTTATGCTTTTAAAAGAAGTGTCAGATGGTGGTGGTTTGGAAGTGTGTTGGCCAAACGTTTGACATGATGTTGGAATTTAGTAAGTCCTACTGGGAACCCCTGGGTTTCGTGTGTCTGTAGCTTCAATGCTAATGAACCGTTTGTCCACACTTGTCACTTCATCCACCTTAGACTTCAGTTTTTGATATAATACACTTATTTTTGCCAGCATGTGCTTTTTGGGTTAGTACATAAAATGTCTTGTTAATGACATGCAAAATCCTTACATATATATATACAATTACAATATATTACATTATTAATATATTATGAATATATTACATTATATTACATTATATGCATATTGCAAATGGACAATTTAGCCCAGTAATTAAGAAATGGATGGCTAACCTTTCCAATGGGATGTCAGCCACTGCACAAAATCTTCCAAAAACTGTAATACCGTGCTTGTGCAATGCAATTTAACTTTTTTATGACATGCTTATTTTGGTTTGCAGTTAGACGACATGTGGCAGCAGGTGGTTACTTTGAAGGCCAGAAGAGTAAGAATGTCAATGGACGAGTGCCTAAGAACATCTAAGATAAACAAGATGAAACGCGCTTCTCGCCTTTTTCCACTCAGAAACCGCACGTCGTCATCGGGCATTGCAGGAGGCTCCTCACAGTGAAGTGGTAAAACACAACGCGGTGAAAATATACTCATCCAGCCCTTCCGTGCTAAACTAAGCTAACCCCGCTAGCTTCCATTCACGGTGTTTATCGCCATTTCAACATGTTTACTTGTGGAGGGGGCGGTTTAGTGTTTGCAAAGAGATTCTGCCACGATTGAGCCGTCCGTCGGGGAAATAATTTCTCCCATTATCCTCACAATGACAGCATTTCATTCACATTATGTAAATTTCCGTGAGATCCCACGTTTAAAAGTAAATTTCGATTTTGTTGGCCAATTCCGCGATTCTGTTAACGCGTGATATTTACATAAACACTAACTCTGCACTTAATAGATGCCATTCACTGAAGAAAAAACAAATAATCAAACTTACAAGCTCCCGGGTTTGTAGCCGACTGACGGACAGGTAGCAGGCATCATTTTAAGATGTGTAGCAAAGCCTTTTTTTTTTTTTTTCATCCAGTGGTGAGCGTATACACAGGGGTGGGCTCGTCTAGGTAAACGCGAGTCAGAGGCGCTATCATGTCATGTGGAAGGTTTCCAAAAGCCGCGATTTTCTTTTCGAGCGTTTGAGCAAACAGACAAGGTAGAAGATAGATTTTTCTCCTGTTTGGTGCCCGTTAACAGGCTCTCGGCGCACACATTGCTGTTAGAACATCATAAAAAACTCCCTTTTTGTGTAATAGCGCACCTTTTCAACCATAAGTTTGTCCCATAAATGCATTGTGCATTACAAGGATTTTGTTTTTGTAGCGAGAAAATATTATCTCCACCTCCAGGGCTGGAGTGGAACAGCAACCAGTGTATTACCAGATATTATTATTATTTTTGTTAGTTTAATGAGTCTCATGGGCACATTTAGGATTGATCGGCATTGGTCTACCTGTAGTGCTATTCATCAATGTACTAATTTAGTTAGATAAATAAATAGAGCTGTCAATCGATTAAAATATTGAATTGTGATTAATCCCATTTTGGCGATAGTTAACTCATAGTTAATCACACTTAATTGCAGATATAAACAGGTTTCCTTTCTATAAAAAGTAGGGATATATTCTCTTTGTGATAAATGATTTGATATTCAACTAGAACAACTACATTACATTTTATGTAACGGGATATCAATTTTATTCAATATACATTTATACAATTTCACTGTTTTTGCATGTTTAATGCAAGCAGTGTTTTGTCCCACTTTGTTTAATGGTCCTTGAACACACTACGAATTAAAACCGTGGTGGAGGCCTAGGAGAATAATACATAATAATACTAGCCCTATAAATAATACATAATCAACTGACATAGTTATTGAGAGGAAAAGTGGGAAAGGTAACATTTGGTTTGTCTGTTGTTATTTGAAGGAATTAAACGACATGCAGCTACTACAATCCAGATGTTGAAGGGGGGGAGGTAAGTTTTTTTTTTAAAGTAGTGATTCACGACTCTGGTTTGGCAGCGATGCAGCCAGTGGATGTGTTGATGGCGTGCAGGATTGTCCAATCATGACGTGTTTGAGTTGAGCAGCTGCTGCTGCCTGTTGCCAGCACGTACTGTACTTCGTCCACATTTACCAGTAAGCCTTCTTGTGCAGGAAGAGGTGATGTCCTCAGGCGGCTTCCTTCTAGAACCTTCCATTCACGCCGTCCTCATCACGCCGTTATGTCCTCATTTTACCAGCATGCGTAAAGGACTACCCATCTACTACCACCTCTTATCCGTTCGTCTTTGTCCAGTTATGGATTTCACCGAGAAGGCCAACTGCTCCCAAACAGGAGACTTTGGCGCTGTCCACACGGGCAATGTTGTAGTTTTAGGAAAAGTACCACTCCGGGTACTCCGGTTTCCTCCCACATTCAGAAAACATGCGTCTTAGGGTTACTGGTGACTCTAAATTGTCCATAGGTGTGAATGTGAGTGTGAATGGTTGTTTGTCTATATGTGCCCTGCGATTGGCCAGTTTTGTGTGTAGCTGGGATAGGCTCCAGCATACCCCTGTAACCCTAATGAGGATAAGCGGCATAGAGAATTGATATGTTGATCACATGACCGCAACTAGTCGTTGAGGTCATCATTTTAAAAAAGTAGTACATTTTTTTGTCTATATAGAAATGACGAGCCGGCATTTTCAGATTTTCCCACTTTCAAAAAATACTGTTTCGGGGTACCCCCAGCGCCTTTCCCGTGTTAACAAGAACCCAAAACGATAAAATACGTTGCTGTTTTGACCTGGAAACATTTCCGTGTGGATAGCCCCTTTTGATGACAGACACGGGTTTTCAAGTTAAGGCTGCTCCTTGTCACTCTAAAGGCTGGATTGCGCTGTTTTTGTTTACAGAGTATACACAAAATCACGAGGCTGTTACAGACTTGTCATAGACACATTTGTCATACTCTGCATGCATTTTGACTCGTGAATTTATAAAGCTTCATTCTCTGAAGCCTGCTGTACCGTGACATGCAACACAACTAATGGACACACCCTTTAAAAACCCTAAAATGCCTATTTTTAATACTCTAAACCAGGGGCCACCAAAGTTTTTTCCCTGTGAGAGCAGGGAAAAATTTTTCATTTTGTGACATAGCATTATTTTCATGGCTTATTCGAATCCAAACAAAGCACATAAGCTTGTTTTGTCAGAACATTAACATAATGCTGATATGCACCTTTTGCAGAATGCATTTCTTACTAAGGCTGATTATTAACTGAAAACATGAATGAAAAGCAGGTTTGCGGGTGCCTCGTGTGGTTGTGGGGGGGCTACCTGGCGCCCGCGGGCACCCTGTTGGTGACCCCTTGCACTAAACTATGGTATATTGATTACCGAAATCCAGGACACTCGGCCTGCCAATGACACACGCCAAACGTTTGCCTTATAATTTCAATACATTTTAAAGTATGCCTCCCCTGTGTGGATACAAATAATTATATTACGAAATTCTGTAGCCAAGGACACAAAGTCAGCTCGGCTTCTCAGAGGTTATGCAACCAGTTTTTCTGTGCCTAAAATAACCTCTTTGATAAGTTTCAATGTTGCAAAAATAACTTTCTCTGTCTGGCATCAAATAGTGAAAGACATGTCTCCTCTGTGTAAGAAAAATAAAGAATAGCTCAAAGCGCTCTAAAAGGGATGCTCAAAGTGCGGCATATTGTGGAAATAAAATGTAAAAAATGGGGAAAAACACAGCCCTCAAAATGTCTTCGGGGTTGGCAGGTCTGAAGTTAGTTACTGTTTTTCTCTTAATGTGTGGAAATTTGGTACACCAAAAAAATGTATTTTTGAGTACAAGTACTGTGACACCGCTACTTGAAAATGAAAACAGCGGAACTTTAGTACCTTACCAATGATATTATGCAAGTTTAAAACAACCCTGCTTTTTTTTTTTTTTTACAACAGATTAATGACTCACATGAAAGCAATAAAAAGTGATTGTCAGGTTGATGTCAGGTCAGAAGCAGCTGAGTCACGCCAACTTTCTCTTGCGGCATCATATGACCTATTTCTTGAATCCCTTTATATATAAATCAGGGGTCGGGAACATTTTTTTAACAGCGATTGCAACTAAAAGTGTGCATTTTTAAGAAAGTAATTACTTTAATACTTAGTAATTAGTGTTGGAATTGGATGGAACAAAGTGCTGAGAAGGTTTTATATTTTGAATGTTATTTCTAACACCGTGTCATGTTTTACTTAAAAATGTCAGCAAAAAACAACATTATATAATATAAAACTAAATGATATATTCTGTCGTGGTGAAAAGAGAGCTGAGCCAAAAGGTAAAGATCTCGATTTACCGGTCCATCTACGTTCCTACCCTCACCTATGGTCATGAGCTTTGGGTAGTGACCGAAAGGACAAGACGGCGGGTACGAGCGGCCGAACTGAGTTTTCTCTGCAGGGTGGCTGGGCTCTCCCTTAGAGATAGGGTGAGAAGCACTGTCATCCGGGAGGGACTCGGAGTAGAACCGCTGCTCCTTCGCATTGAGAGGAGTCAGATGAGGTGGCTCGGGCATCTGGTTAGGCACGTCCAACCGGTAGGAGGCCTCGGGGAAGACCCAGGACACGTTGGAGAGACTATGTCTCTCAGCTGGCCTTGGAACGCCTCGGCATCCGCTGGGAAGAGCTAGACGAAGTAGCTGGGAAGAGGAACCTCTGGGCTTCCCTGCTCAGGTTGCTGCCCCCGCGACCCGACCTCGGATAAGCGGAAGAAAATGGACGGATGGATAAATGATTTATTTCATTGTAACATTAGGATTTTATTCCCACAATATTTTAACTGCATTGCCATATTTATTTTTCCCTAGCCTAATATTCCAAAAACTACAACTTTATATTCTCATAATATAACATTTAAAAAAATGTAAAAAGTAACTCTGTTACTAACATGACATTGTTTTTACTCATAACATTACGATTTTATTCTCTCTGACTTTTTTTCTCTTAATTGTTTGACTTTTTAAAATTTCTGCCGTTTTTTTTTTTATGTTAAATTTTTTCTACTTGTCTCGTAGTGATGACTTTATCGATTGTAATATTATGACTTTATTCTCCTAGTATTATAACCTTTTCCTCAACCTAATTTTCCAAAAATGACAACTTTTTTTTGGTTAGGCTACAACTTTTTTCCCCCCTAATATTTTGACTTTATTTTCATAAAATGACTGCCGATTTTTCCGCCTTTGCTGTTTCCTTTTTGTTCAATTGTATTTTTGGAATGTGCTCGCACGTTGAACACCCCCGTTGTAAAGATGTGTTGCATATGTTTTAAGAAAAAAATAATTAAAATGCATCATTGGTATGGATGGTGTTAAGAAACGTTTGGGCCGCATCCGACTACCCGTAGGTTCCCTACCCCTGGTATGAAGTGTATCTAACAGGCAGGAACACAAACTTCCCTCTACGTTGCCATAGCAACACCCATCGGCAGTATCAGTTATCAGCCAATCAAAAGGTCATCGGTGCTAATCTGCTTGGATGCTAAAAATACACCGGACCCGCTATAAAAACACGTCACAGCTGTTGTTGCGGACTGAGCAAACCCGTCTTTACAGAACACAAGTGCCTTTTACTGGCACACACTGTGTTGTTTTTGAAGCGACGGCCGCAAAGGCAAGTCGGCGTCGGCAGACGGTTTGTCTGCGACGGCGGCGTTTCTGCTGATAGCCATCTGTCATTTGCATCGCAGGCCCGATTTGCCACGCCGGGATCCCTGCCTCATTTCTTTACGAAGCAGACGCAGACGTCAGGCCCGTCGACTGATAACAAACAAAATGGGCAAATAACATGGAAAAGAATCAGCTAAGCTATCAGGACCGTTCCCAAACGTCACGCCACAACTCTGATAGCGCCTCCCAGGCCGGGACATTTGAAGACTCACCTCGTAGCCACTTCCCCCCCCCCAGTTAGCATCCGCTCCTGTTAGCGTGTTGTTTGGTTCATTTACGCCACGGCCGTGCTTCGGTTTGCGGGGACTGTATGCTGCGCGTCATCTTGTGTCGCTAACACACCGTGTGAGTCCATCTGTATTCTTTGTGTGTTTTCTTAATCAGAAAACGTCCTTCCTTGTTAGCATCCCGTTCGCTAGCAAACAAAATGGCTGCCAGAACATGGCCTGTTTACGATGTCATCAGTGGCTGACTCTGAAAAAGGTTCACCAAACAGGTTTTTATGGTTTTTCATAAACATTTAAGGCTACTTTGACCTTTTTATTGACGGCAACTGTTCCCAAAGACAGCCCACGGACCCCATCTTCTTGTTTTGTCAGGAGCTTTTTAGTTTCCCCCCCGTTTCTTTACCAAAATGGCGGCTTTCTTTGGCTTCATTTTGCGTTACAGTTCTGAGTACATCGTGTCTTTGGGAGCGCTTGCATCAAGAATCACGTCTTCAACGGAGGTAAAAGTAACCGTAATGTATTTGTATGCATTTCACATTGTCCTCTGCATGTCAAACTGTAATTTGAAAACACTAAAACATGTTTTGTGTTAACATTTTGGGGTTTCTGGAACAAAATAATGACCCTAACCTGCTGCCAGTATTTTTCTTATTACATTTTTTCTTTTTTTCACCCTTTTATCCAAAAATATTTCGGCTTTTTTAGTTTTTGATACATGGAGAGAATAAAAAAATCTCGTTACACCTGACGGTAAAGAGAACGTTCCTCTGATTGTTTGCACAGAGGAGGAATTCAATGTTGAATTATTTGAAAACATTTGAATGGACTCCAAACATTTGCATTTTGGGCACCCCTGGGCATCCTTGCTGCTGACTGATTGGCTTTTTTTTTTTTTGCCAGCTCAAGGTAAAGGCCTGCAGCTCCCTCCTTTGTTGACTTTGTTGTCAACTTTTGTGTGAGTCTCGTGAACTAACGACGTCTGTCTCCCGGCCTCACGCTTCTGCATCCTGACCTGCACAGCAAGTGACATTTTAAAATGACTTCAAAACGCATGCAAAGATGAGTAAATGAGCAGAATTTTAAGTTGAATGGAGATTTGACCTTTACTGAATGACCGATAACAATGCGATATATTTCGATATTGATATTTTGCCTTGCACCTTTATCCAGATCTGCAGCAATCTGTTATGGCTTGGTTTTTGGGCTGGATGAGAATCACTGGTGCTGCTAACAGGACCTTCTTGGAGTATGTGTGTGTGTGTGTGTTTACGGTGTCCTTTTTAGTTCCAGACAGTCTGTATGCCACAACACGCCTACAAGCGCATCAACGGCGAAAGGCACACGCCCGCGTTACAGATGGTTGCTTCACCTCCTACACGGGCGAGACATACGCTACATACACGCATGCACTTTCACACATGCAGCGGTGTGAGAAAGTGTTGCTGAGTTCTTTTTTTTTTTTTTTGTTTGCTCGTTTGTCACACTTAAATGTTGACAATGACAACACAAAATACAGATTTAAAAGAAACTTTTTATTATTAACGGAGGAACAAAAATCCAAGCCTACACGGCCCCGTGTGGAAAAAGTACCCCCCCCACCCACCCACTTTAAAACATAGTTTAACTGAGATTAATTGAGATCTACCGGTCTGGAAAAGGTTATAAAGTCATTTCTAAATCTTTGGAACGCCAGCCAAGCCAAATGGGAACCATTATCCACAAATAGCCAAAACATGGACCAGTGGTGAACCTTCCCAGGAGTGTCTGGCCAACCAAAATTACCCCAAGAGTGCAGCAACCATTCATCTAAGAAGTCACAAAAGACCCTTCAACCAAATCCAAAGAACTGCAGACATCAAATGCCTCAGAAAAGGTCAGTGTTCATGACTCCACCATTAGTAAGACACTGCATGGCAGAGTTCCAGGACCAAAATCACTGCTTAGCAAAAAGAACATTAAGGCTCGTCTCAGTTGTGCCAGAAGACATCTTTTAACGCGTGTCCCAATCCAACTGCCGTAAAAGTAAGGCCAGATTTCAGAAAAATAGAAATCATACCAACAGTAAAATATGGTGGTGGTAGTGTGATGGTCCGGGGCTGTTTTGTTTTAATTTTGGAAGACTTACTGTGATAAATGGAACCATGAATTCTGCCGTCTACCTAAAATTCCTGAAGGAGAATGACCCTCAAGCTGAAACCAAATTGGGCTCTGCAGCAGGACACTGATCCAGCAAGTCCACGTTTGAGTGGCTGAATAAAAACATGACTTTGGAGTGGCCTAGTCAAAGTCCTGACCTGAATGCTATTGAGATGCCGTGGCATGACCTTAAGAAAGCGCTTCATGTTGGAAAAACCTCCGATGTTGCTGAATGACAACAATTCAGCAAGGATGAGTGGGCCAAGATTCCTCCCCAGCGCTGTTAGAGATTCATTGAATTGATTGCAGTTGTTGCCGCTAAGGGGGAAGCCCATCCACTTGTTAGGGTTAGGCTTAAATCACTTTTTACACAGGATCGTGTACTGAATGAAATGCTTTGCATTTTTTCTCCTTTAATAAACAATGGACAATGGTTGTGTTGTCATTAACTAATATTTACATTTGTCTGATGATCTGAAATATTTAAGTGGGACAAACATGGAAAAAAAAATATTACGATGGGGGCACAACACTTTTTCACACCAGCATATATTCCCTTCCACCAGTGTTGAAAAGTTTTAAACACTTTAGTCCATTTACGCCACACAACTGCAACCCATAATACAGGGGAAGAGAACCTATGGCTCGGGGGCCAGATGTGGCTTTTTTGACGACCACGTATGGCTCTCAGAATTTTCTAAACACAATAACATTTATTTCTTTTATTTTAGTTTTTTCTTAAAATATATGTAACATGTCTTGCTTTACAACAGGGGTGTTCAAAGTGTGATGGGAGTGATTTATTGGCAATCTAAAAATACAAGAGAGTTTTGGCCGTACTTAATAGAAATTATAGATATGTTATCATGAGATATTTAATAAATACACAAGTCGTTTGTGCCTATAAAGCTACTAGGTGAGTATGGCCAAAACACCTACCTGATCCTGCAGCCTATTCTAGCTGACTTAAAGCAGGGTGCACCCTGAACTAGTCAACTGTCAGTCACAGGCAGTGGCGGTTCTAGCAATGGGCTAATTTTACAAAAAATAAAGTCAAAATAGTAGGAGAAAAAAAAGTTGTAATCCAACCAAAAGGTTAGGTTATAATATTAAGAGAATAAAGTCAAAATATTACAGGAAAAAAAATCATATTTTTAAAGAATAAACCTGTAATATTATGAGTGAAAACAATGTCATTTTAGTAACAGAGTGCATTTTTATTTGTTAAATGTCACAATATTAGGGAATAAACAAAACAATATAAAGTTGTCATTTTTGGAATATTGGGTTGGGGGAAAATTAATATCGGAATAAAGTTAAACTATTGTGGAAATAAAGTCCTGATATTACAATTAAATATATAATTTTATATAATATGTTTTTTGCTGACATTTTAAAGTAAAACATGACAGTGCATTCAAAATATAAAATCTTTTAAGCACCTTAATCCATCCAATTCGATGACTTATTGTTTTCTAAAATTGTTGGCACACTTTTAGTTGTATTGACTTTATAAAAAATAGGATATGCCTCTCACGAATATACATTTGAAAATATGTCGTTCATGGCTCTCTTAGCCCAAAAGGTTCCCGACCCCTGCTCTAATATTACAAATATAAGTAATCATTTGTAAGTACACAAACATGAAAAAGACTACATTACTTACAGCATCTGACAAAAGTTAGTACACGCCCCTCACATTTCAATTACAGTATTTCTTTTCAAGTGACCGGCACTTGGAGTAGTCAGTGTACAGCTATATTCCCTATCGACACACATTGTCTAATTAGCTGGGGTCATGAGCGAGCGGCGAGCTAATTACCTCGCCTCCGGTCATGGTAATGGCAGCGTCATGGTCTGGGGCTGCACCAGTGGTGCCGGCACTGGGTGGGGAGTCATACACAAGTTGACTTTTTTTCGGCTCACCAGTAAATGCTCTTGCCAGTAAATGTAACTGCACTTTGAATCATGTTGGATTGTCATATAACAGCTGATTTGGGCAATAATAACAGTAATAATATTTAATCAAATGAGTTTTAGCTCTTTTTAGGACACTAAAGGATGTTTTACAAAGAAATCATCATTACTATTTCTATCAACGTTTGAGAAAGAGCGCACTATTTGGCCATGACCACCGGAGGCGCTGTTGATTCAATCTCAACTTCTCTAAAGAAGAACATGACACTGTCACGGAAACAGGAGTTCAGAACATTCAGAGAGATCTAGGCTTTAGGATGGCCATTTAGGCTCATCGTTAATAGTGACAGTGATTTTTAGCAACCTTTTTTTCCCCTTTCATGTGTGGACTAGAACCATCCTCAAAAGGCTGGAATGTTTTGTTGGGTTCCGCCGCAAGAACTTTGCTTTGGTTTCAGGGAACGTTATTGCGGTTTCAAGTGCACTTTGTGACTGCGACTTATGGTTGCCAACAGGAAACTGTTTCCTGTTTATGGTCAAACCCACGCAGCTGGAAGCGGGGGGAATTGAACGGGCGGCTTTTTGCACATGTGCGCATTGTTGGCCGTTTTCCGCACAGTGTGTCATTTTTTAATAGACGGGACCGTGCCGTGTTGTAGATTCAAAGCACTTGTCTTCACGTTTGAAGCAAGTCAAGATTAGATTGCAGTAGAGGGAGCGGTAATGAAGACCCTACCAGTTGTTACATGCTGTAGCTTCATGGAAGCCACTATATCTCTGCCTTCTTTTGTGGGCCATTCTTCTCTATAAATGAGAAATTATACCAGTTATGAAGCAGGATGCCCATGAAGTCCCTTTTTATTTTTTTCCCCAAATTCCAAAAACATGAACGTTCCTTCTCCCACAAGAGTGGTTCTCAATTTTTTTTTGTGTCTTGCCCCCCCAGGGGACCGAAATGTTTTCACACCCTCAAGAGTCAAATTGCATGTTGAGTACACTAAATTTGTACATGTTGGCAAGTCTGCACTACACTGAAAGTACGCCCAGCCTCTCGCGCCCTCCTCCACGGGGGCCCGCCCTACTATTTGAGACGCACCGTCCTACAATGATAGCATGTCATCCACGTGAAAGTCCGTGAAATTCTGCCTTTAACAGTATCTTACTTTTTTACTGGCTATTTCTGCGATTCTGGAAATCATAGCTGCTTGTGTGAAAGGGAACGCTGGAAAACGGGTGTGACGTTCACACATGCTCGTATTTTATACCTCACGGCAGACCGCTAGCGCTGACTTTGTGTGTGAAAAGGAAAAATATCAGAAGTTTATGGTTACGGCGTTGCTGCGGCTGTTGTGTGTGATATCTGTGTGGGATACGATACGGACTACAGACTGGAATGAGGTTCACCAGATGGGTGAAGCTACCCCGGAGCTAAGCTGCTCTGTTAGACTAGTTGCCACGCTCATATTTATCAACACATCAGCAGTTTTGGTTATTTTATTTTGTTGATGCCGCCTTTTGAGAGTGAAGATGTCCATCTCTGAGCCTCCTCTCAGCTGCTTTGTGAAGGATAACACAAAGTATCGTCTTAAATGCATCGGTAGGCGTGTCGTTTCTTTCTGATATATCTGACGTAGAACAAGTTGAAATAATTACATTTCATAGACAGAAAGTGAATGGAGTGAGGTTCCCCTGGGTGGGCAAAGTTAGCCGGGAGCTGCTGCGGTGTTTGACTCGGTGACATTCTCATATTTAGCAGCCAAAAAAAGAGAGCCGCTTTCGGTTGCTTTATATTGTCAGAGGTAGCGTGAGCATTGCTATGTGAAGACGTTTAGCTCCGAGGCTCGCCAGCCTCCCTCTCAGCTGTGCTGCCTTCTTCCTAATGTAAATACGAGGCCTTTCCTGTATTGTCTTATATACATTGGTGGTCGCGTGATTTCCTATTTTCACTGCAGAAACATACATCCAATACTTTCTCTTGTGCTTTCTGTCATACAAAAGTAACGAAAGCTGATGTTGTCGGCCACAATGACTCAAAACACCCGCGCTAATGGGTGTATGAGTGCGTGTGTGTGTGTGTGTGTGTGTGCAGAAGCAAGCGTTAATCCTGTGTTCCCCACCTTTTTCCTGCGCTATATATTTTTTGTTCGGCATGTAAATATTCCTGCTGCATTCACGATTTGGGTCATCTGTTGGCTGGAAGTGTTTACAGACTTATGGTCACCTAAAACACTTTTAAAATTGTTTTTTAAATATGATATTTTTGACTGACAATTGAAAATACTTTATAATTTACAGTTTATATAGCATACATTTTGGATTCTTTTGCTCAATTCTACTTTGGAAGTATTCCATTTAAATACAGCCGTTTCATCATATTGGCTGACCCACATGTCTTATTCACATATTCATATTGCCCAATATTAAAATACAATACGACCTCCGAGGTTCATTTTTGCTGTTAATCAAAAATTCCTCTCACAGCCAAAAACAAAAAGTACTTTTAATAAGCTCCTCTCAGCCTTTTTTTTTTTTTTTTTTTACCTTCTGAAACCTGATCGGCGTCGTCCTTCTTGTAGACAAAGTCAAACCTTCTCTCATCTGTTTGGGGTCATATTGTCCTCCTCCGTTGTTTGTATATTTTGGTTCCGTGCTGCAAGTTGAGCGTTGAACGAATAATCACTGAAGGCTTGCCGTGTGCGTGTACATTTTGTGCGGTCGGTGTGTTGTTGTTGCTTTGTGGAAAAAAAAAGTATAATCTCCTCTAATACTGAAAGTATGAATCAGACCCAGACAAGGTCGATGATCCATACAGGGAACCTTCTATTGTAGCTCAAGAGCATTATCCTATTTTTGTTTGATTTGCTGCACATACAATGGTTTATTTGAGTTTAGTTTACATTGAACCTACTTAAAAACAAACAAATTAAGTGCATTGCATGTTGACACTTGCACTACTCGACATGTCTGAAAACGAGTGGGAGGAAGTTGAGCTTATTTAATCATAGCCCTCCTATGGTAGTTTGTGTATTACTTTTGTTTATGTATTGGTAACATGTTGTGTTGCAATGAGCAAGTAAGAGATATTTAATGATATGATAATTAAATAATATGGAGAATAAATAACAAGTACAGACAAACATATGTACTGTATATACTGTATATAATGTTTGTGTATGTGTGTGTATATATATATACATATGTACAGTATATGTACAGTATATGTACATACTGTATGTATGTATTGTACTGTATGTATATACTGTATATGTGTATATATATATATATATATGTGTACACACACACACACACACATATTTATACACGCATATATACACAATTTGAGCTATAATTTCAGACATGCCTGGAAAAAAATAAACATATAAACAAACCTTTCAAGTAATCAAATACTAGTACTTGATAAATGTAATAATTCTTAACAGACAAAGAAACCAATTAACTCAAAGTGTTTGCGTAAATTTGAGTGAAAATGTATAAGGTACATAAAAAAGTCAATATACTGAAAGCACCTTTTTCCCAGTGTTGCGTTTAGCTGACAAATGAGTCCCTTTTGTTGTTTGAAAGCGTTGGGTTGTATCGAAGCTGCGTTGTTGTCAGATGTTTTTTCACATAAATAAATGTACAAGTCAAAGTGAAACTGTGATGCTTTGGAGTGATAATACCAGCAGAGCATGAGGGGAAATTTCTCTGACAACCCACTCACTTTCGGCTGGAAAAAAAGACTTTAACCTTTTCATCAAATTGCAACAACAAGCGGCGGGTTCAAAGTATTTAGATTAAAAAGAAAATGGGTGATAAATGAGAGTGTGTGTCAATTCTCTAGGAGCGTCCGTGTTGAGGGATGTAAAATAAAAGTACAAAAGGCCTTTTGAGCAATGCTGTCATTTCTAGTTTCGCATGGTTGCTTATCGTGGTTGCGTGATTTTATTTGAAATATTCACGTCATGTCAGTATTACAATGACACTGGCGACGTCTCGCTATGTCTCGTGTGTGCAATATCGACAGTACTCACTTCCAGTACCTCACAATCACACCTACTAATATTGCTCAAATTGCTTGAAATTGGAATTGATATAATAAGATTTAAATTGTAGTTCATGCTGGGATTTCTAGATTGAATTTAAAACCTTTTTTTAAAGCCCAGACATTATGAGTGCATATTTGTTACACATGTTAATATTGCCAGACTTTGATTTTTAATATGATTAGGGTGTTTTTCTATTTTTCCTAATATTAATGTGATTAGTTTATTTGTAAGGGACCGTGCAATTTCATAAAGCACATGAGTGAAAAAGAGAAAGTATTAGCCAAAAGGCTATTTTTCATTTGTAGTCCAATGGCCATAATTTTAAAAGAGCAGCAAAATTTCAGTACAATAAAACACAACAATAAGACAAACATGCAGTAAGCACTAGAAATGTAGATATAGAAAATATCATATAGAATACTGTATAGACATGCCTGTTTGTTGGTTTTATTCTTTGTTCTTTTTGTGTACGTTTTTTTTGTCACAACATTGAGAACACCTGCTAATAAAATCCAACATATAATCCAATATATAATCAATATAATCCAAAATATAAAACATACTTGCACAGATTGTGGCTGCTGTGTGTGTGTGTGACAGTGTAGCATTTCCCAGCATGTTTTTATTTCTGACTGCGTGTGTGTGCACACTTCTGCAATTTGCTGTTTGTTTTGCTACATGTAACTCTCGGTGTACTTGTGGCTCATTCGTGTTTTGCATTTTTTTCAAGTGCACATTATGTGTTTACTCAAAGTACAACTGTATATATTATGTACTGCAATATTGCAGTCTGTTTCGGACTGTGTGTGCCGCTCCAGTCATTCGTGTACTTGCTAGTGTGTATTTGTATAAAACAATTTTGAGTGTTGATGTTTATTCCAGATAACAGAGTTGTTATATGGACCGTGTGAGTGTAGGATGTGTATTGCACGCTGAGTTGCGTGCGAGTGTTTTTGTGGTTGGGTTACTTGAGAAAGTCTTATTAAACGACTTGGAATTCAAACAGTGACATTCAGACAACGTTTTAAGGAAAGTTGTATAGGTGCCATCATCTTAGTACTTCATTTGGGTACTAAATGAAGTACTCTCTCCCCTAGATCAGGAAGAGAACATTTCCTAGCTCATTCCAAAAATATGCATGCTAGGTTAATTGGAGATTGTTTATACAGTATGTGTCCTCCGATTGGCTGGTGACCAATCCAGGATGTACCCTGCCTTTGACTCAAAGTCAGCTGGAATAGGCTCCAGCTTACTCACGACCCAAATAAGGAAGTCATTTACCGGATACCTTCCAGAGAAAACAGGTCTCAGAATTGTTTCTTATTAACAGATTACAGTGAATTCCGGACTATTGAGAGCCCCTATACAAAATGTAATTACAAAATATTAATAGTGACTTAATAAAAGTGTTTGTACATACTGTATATAGGCCACATTTTGAAACATTGGATGTTTACACAAAAAGACACACCTTAATAAACCTTGCAATCATACCTACGCTCCGTGTTCCCAGCGTCACTCGTTAGCTCGGATGAGTGAGATGTGAGACGCTTTTTTTTCCCGGAGTTCAACAGCTGCCGTAGTCCAAGCAGGAGCTACAGTAATTCTGCACTTGATAAAATGTACTTAAGTTTTGTCAGATCATAACACAATGCGCTGCATAAGACTTGGAAACGCTAGTGTCCTCTTCAGCTTAGGACACTCACACAATAAAAACATCATATTAGGGCAGACAAGTGGTGGCCCAGCTGCAGGAGATCATCCATCTTCCCTGTTATCAAGTGAGTGCTGTAGTTCATGTCCAGTCTAGTTCTTTTGATTTGAGACAGTTAGCTAAGGTGAAACCTTACCTTCCCGCTGACGTCTTCGAACATGTTCATTTGTTTATTACTTGCTGCTTGGACTACTGCAAATCCCTGCATTGTGGTCTAGACCAGTTCTCTATACTTTGTCTCCAGCTGGCTAAAAATGCAACTGCCCGCCTGTTAACTGGCACCAAGTGACGGGAACGTATAACCCCTATCCTGGCCTCTCTACACTGGCTACATGTTACTTACAGGATGTAGGTTAAATTCTTTTTGTTTTTAAATATCTGAATCGTTTTGCCACGTCATATTTATCCGACGTACTCGCTGTTTATGTTCCTGTTAGAACAATGAGGTCTAGCTCTCCGTTGCGTTTATCCACCCCAAGATCTAAACTTAAATCTCGGGGCGATAGGGCCTTTTCTGTAGCTGGTCCAAGATTTTGGAACAGACTTCCCTTGAGCATTAGGTCTAGGTCATTTTAAATCTTCATTGAAATCTACTGGCTTTTAACACATTTTAACTGGGGCATTGTTTTTATCGTTTTAGTGTTTTTACTCTTTTATTAGTGTTAATTTTGTGTGTCTTGGTTTTTACTTTGTTTTTAATTGTACTTTTGTTGTTAGTTATATTTGTGGAGTCTTGTGTTTTATTGGCTGTTAACGGTTGGAAACTGTTGGCTTTATAAATAAATGTGACCTTGACCTTCTTGCAGCAGACTTCCAGAATCTTGTCTCTTTTGATGCACAGCATAGGACACATACAATGAAATAATCAGATCAGGGCAGAGAAAATGGAAGCTCGGCAGCAGACGATCAGCCGCCTTCTTGCAGCCGGCATTCAAAATGTTGTCTCTTTTCATGCACAGCATAGAACAAGAGTTGAAAAATAAGAGTTGCCAAGAGTGGTGGTGTTGCTAGAGCACAAGCATGTGTGAAGTTCTCCCGCCCACCCAACCTGCATGCGTTGTGTCAGTATACACCCCAAATGTAACTGTTGTAGAGGAGCGATCGCACCACAGTAGGCATTTGGGCACGTTTTTTTGTAATTGTATATCATACGTCCATCCATCCATCAATTTTCCTCCGATTATCCGGGTCCGGGTCGCGGGCGCAGCAGCTTCAGTAGGGAAGTCCAGACTTCCCGGTCCTTGGCGACCTCTTCCAGCTCCACCGGGAGGACACCAAGGCGTTCCCAGGCCAGCTGTGAGACATAGTCCCTCCAGCGTGTCCTAGGTCTTCCCGGGGGCCTTCTCCCGGCTGGGCATGCCCGAAACACCTCACCAGGGAGGCATCCGGACTAGATGCCCGAGCCACCTCAACTGGCTCCTCTCGATGTGAAGGAGCTGCGGCTCTACTCTGAGCTCCTCCCGGATGGCCGAGCTCCTCACCCTTATATCATACGTATATATTTTTTAAATATAGTTTTGCTATTTTCTTATGTTCTCATACTTAGCAAATAGTTTTTGTCTGGTTAAAAATGTTATGTAGGCTAACAATTTCAAAAATAGCTACTGTATGTTAAAATGATATCACGGAACACGGGACTACACGAGACGGCGTCTGTTTATGTACAACACACACACACACACACACACACGCACACAGACGTCTATGGGACAGGACTGTTGCAAAGCACCATTTGCATGAACGTACGCGCGCACGTGAGTGAGGCGCCTGACATTTACGCATTCAAATGAGCCGTCTGAGGCGCACGATGGGATTTTGTGCTTTAAGATAATCCCCCAGATGAGCGCTGCACGACGCACGGTCAACACCCAGCGGACGACGCTGAAATGCGTCAGCGTGACGTCATTCTGAGTTACTGTCAGCTCCTGCACATGCACTTTTTGGTTTCACCTCCACCTTGTAATTAGAGGCAGCTTTGTTAAAAGTGCAGGTGGACGTGCTCATACGTATCACCCAAAACTGGTTGCTTTTACTTTCTTTTACGTGAAAGTAGACGTGTGCTCTTGATGTTTAGCTCTGAGTCTCCAACACTCTTCCTGTTGTCAGTTAAGTTCAACCAAGACATGTAATGTGTCATTTTAAAAGCTATTTGTAGCAGTTTCAGTTCTTTTCACTGCATGAAAAACACACTTTTTCCAGGGTGTCTAACACAGAACTATAAGCCATGCAAGTGGAAATTGTTGTAAATGGCTACAAACTGATGGAAAGTCAATGGAGCGAGGTTCCCCTGTTGGGTGAAGTTAGCCTGGAGCTAATGGACTGTGACTCGACCTTGCTTTGACATGTTGACATGCTCATATTTAACAACAATCGCTTTGTTTTACTTTAGTTGATATTAAAATAGGCTTGTGTTTTTGATGTTTAGCGTTGAGCCTCCGCAGCGTTTCTGTGACCTATGCATGTTGAAATGATTCCAAGAGACTACCGACTGATGGAAAGTGAATGGTGTGTATTTCTCCAGGCGGGTAAGGTTAGCTTGGAGCTAAATCACGAGAGCTTTTTTGCTGTCTTTAACAATAAACAGCCTGAGGTCAATACATCACTAATGGGTTTTGTCTCAACAACTGAGCTAAATGTCTACTGCACATACAGGATAAAGGATGGAAGTCTCAGGGGGCGTGGCCTCGTTTTCCCACCCTGTCTGGCTGACTTATTGATCACGATGATGGATTGACGCACTCCACTTTAGCTAATTAATACAGAGAGTAGGGTGAGGGGGGGGGCGACGGGGCCGCCGCCGCCGATGGGACGGCACCGGCACTGCTAAAAGATTGTGCTCGTCAAGAAAAGAGCTTCATTGAGTTCAACCTCATGGATAAAATGATAAATCACGTTGCAACATTCTCTGTACTGAGTGAGTTTACTTCCCCTGCTTGAATGTCATCATTTACTGTACGTGTGGGTTAGGCAATTAAATAGAATTTAATGGTCATGTTTTGTCACAGAATGACACACAGTCAGTTCATTTAGGGTTTATTATTGTGATCATTGGAACACCCCTATTATTTCACTCACTACTTATGAGATTCCAAGATGCATGACTGGTGACGTGCCGGTTCGGGTGAAAGATGGTTGCTTTCACAATTCACTTTTTGTAACTGCAAGACTACCGAGCCTTTAGGCATTGCAGTTAAAAACAAATACCATCCAAATTATTTCCTTTATTTTTTGTTGGAAAAAATATACAGTTTAATGGCTGAGATGATGTATGTATCTTATAATTTATTGTGTTTTTTAATGTATTTTTATGAACTTTCTAAAAGTTACAGTATATTAAAAACATTTTAAACGTTTTTTTGCCCCCTTTGCCTTCAGCAATGCTGATGCATCGTTACTCATAACCTGTTACTCTTTCCCTTTTTTATTTGAAAAAGATTCATTTTAATGGTTAATATGTATAACAATTTGTTTATCTTAGAATTTGTTTTTTTTTTAAATGTATTATTTATGAACTTTATTTTTTTATTTTTTTTAAGTTAACAGTCCCTTACCCCACCTTCATCAATGCTGATGCATCGTTACTCAGAACATAGGGTTATCGTTACTCCTCATTTTCTCTCCTTATAAGGGAATGCTTTGCACAGGAAGTGAACAAATTGTCAGGAATTGCAGAGATCAAAGAGAAAGGGGGGGTAAATAAACCTTTTCTTCTTCCTCTTGCTGCACTTTTTCAGACGTGTTGAATTGTTTTGTTAAATTTTAGAAAATTGAAAGAAATTGTCACTTTAGGAACTCTAGGCTTATATATAAACAAAGAGAGTAATCAAAAGAAGGTAAACCTCATGGTTTAACCCTCAAAGCGTCTTTTTTTTTTCAGAAAAGGTTGTGGATGGAAAATGGTTAGCAATAAAGGCACAGTATAAAATAGAAAAATCATCAGTGTGACCCAAAGTTTGTGATGAGAGAAAATGTACTCATCTAATAAATGCATATTATGATGCCACCAGGCTCAGAATTTGTCACATTCCCGCCTGCATGTTACCAGCTTGTGATACTCTTCCTCATGTCTCAAGCAAAGCCAGCCATCATCATCGTCACTCACAGAGGGATCTTGAACGCCACTGCAGCTTCGATCACTATTACATACCACTCTTATTATATTATCATTCATCTACTTGTAGGTCATTGTATTCTCGGGTCATATCCACAGTGGTATGCAAAAGTTTGGTCATTTTCAAGATTTTCCTTTATAAATGATTAGTGGTTTAGATCAGCAGTTTCAGTTAGATATGTAGCAGACGAACACAGTCCTATTTGACAAGTGAAATGAAGTGTTTAGGATTTACACAAAGTTTGCAATAATTATTTAAACAAAATTAGGCAGGTGCATAATTCCGGGCACCCTTGTTGTTTTATTGATTTTATTACCTTTAGCACTAATTATTGGAACAAAGAATTAGTTTGGTAAGATCATTGACCCTTGACCTACATACACAGGTCATGCAAGTAAAGAGGAAGGGTATTTAAGGTGGCTAATTGCAAGTTGTTCTCTTTGCATCTTCTCTGAAGTGTGGCAATGTGGGAGCCTCAAAACAGCTGTCAAATGAACTGAAAACAAAGATTGTTTAACATCATGGTTTAGGGGAAGGATACAAAAAGCTAGCTCAGAAATTCCAGCTCAGTTGGACTGGGGCTAGATACTTCAACAAGACAACAACCCTAAACACTGCCCAAATTTTACAAAAGCATTAATGCACAGGAACAAGTACATCATTCTAGTATGCAATCTCAGTCCTCAGACCTGAATATTATTGAAAATCTGTGGTGTGATGTAAAGCGAGATGTCAATACTTTGACGTCATCAAATCTGACTGTTTTGTAAAGAAGAACGGTCAAAGATACTGTCACCCACAATCCAGACCCTCATTGGAAGTGTTTAGAGGCTGTTATTTCTGCAAAAGGAAGATCTATCAAATATTGATGTAATTTTTCTGTTGGGGTGCCCAAATGTATGCACCTACCTAATTTTGTTTAAAGAGTTATTGCACACTTTCTGTAAATCCTAAAAGCTTCATTTCACTTGTCAAATATCACTGTGTTTGTCTGCTACATGATTTATTTAACTGATATTGCTGATCCAAACAACTAATGATCTATAAAGGAAAATCTTGAATATTATCAGGGGTGCCCAAACTTTTGCATACCTCTATATCTATTAGCAGTGCATTTTTTGCCGAGGAGTATTCCGCGGATACTACCATGGTATGCCGGTACTCCTGTGTTTTGTTTTGTTTTTTTACATTCCCGCTACCCCCCTTCACCATTAGCGGTGTTTTGACAAACAACAAGTCACCCTCTGCGATACCAAACATGGTTAAGCAAAGCAAGTATACGCTGCTTATGGTTCAAAGTCTATAAAATCCTACACTTTGCATAAAACCTGTCCATCAATGTTGCTAAGATTAAAGTTACAGATGTCCGCCATCTCCTGGTGTAAAGGTTTAGCAACCTGAGGCACCATATTTGCAGAAAAGGCCTGTCAAATTCAGCAATGTTCCCTGTCTCACTTTGGCGCTTAAGGGTTAATACCTGCAGCGACAAAAAGCGGGACTTCCTAAAGAAAACTAAGACACTTGACCAGAGTGACTCACGCGGGTGTCAAAAACGGGAAAATCCACATTTGACGTGCGAGCCTGAGGTGCTAGACTGATCGGGTCAAGATTGGCACCGGTGATGTCACGGAGAAGAGTAAACATTGAGCCGTGCTGAGTCAGCGGGAGACTGTTCAGTATTGCTGAGTCAGCTTCTTGTCTTGAGGCTGACAATACGTGTGCTTTTTCATGCTCATACTCCATGCCTGTGCATGTGCGACTTCCATTACTGTACTGGTGAAAAGTGCTAGAAAAAAGATAGAACTACCAAAATTATACTTGGATATGCGTTAGGGTGTGCGGTGTATAGGTTGTGTAGCAGTGTATGCTACCCGCTGGGAATGAGTCGGCAAAGCCTAAATAGTCTGTCTAAATAGCTGGCAACACAAGCAGGTAGCAAGACAATAAAGTATGGTGTCACAGTGCAAGGCTGCACGAGTGCACTGGGGAGCTGCGGTTCATTGAAGGGAAACGTGTTGTCCTAGCATGAACTTCAATCCGGTAAGCCTTATGTGTCAAGACAAGACATCTGTTGGATTTAATTGCTACTTAATTCTTTTTGTGTTTGATGTCACTTGAAGGGTCACTGACAAGATTTGTGTAATTATGTTCCATATTGTTTGTAATTACTTTCTACGTTGTTCTTTTTTTTTGAAAGCGAACAAGAGTCATAAAAATGTTATTTATAATACAGTACATGGCAGGAGCAATGACGAGTACGAGTCGCAGGGGCCTCCTCGCAAGTCGACAAAGGTAGCGGCGTACGACAGTGGTTATAGCGAATGTTTGAGCGATGTGTCACTCGTTTTCAAGGAGGAAGAAACATCTTGGGATGAATTAGAGGAATTGCAGAACAGGGCATGAAGTCGTATTTAGTCAAACCACCGTCGCCGAAACTAGCGTGCTTCAAAACACAGAATGGGGGGGGGGGAACAAAAAACACAGAATGGTAATTTTTGGCAGCATTTGTCATTGTCAACATCTCACTGTGATGTGAATGAGTTTAGAAGTCAACGCTTTTGAAGATTCAGAATTCCTATAATGTAG
Organism: Oostethus manadensis; assembly: GCA_024372805.1. Taxonomy (NCBI): domain Eukaryota; kingdom Metazoa; phylum Chordata; class Actinopteri; order Syngnathiformes; family Syngnathidae; genus Oostethus; species Oostethus manadensis. Next base: position 1,556,880 of record QODF01000189.1, on the reverse strand, counting down.
TTATTTCATTCATTCATTCATTTTCCATACCGCTTATCCTCATTAGGGATGCAAACGGGGATGCTGGAGCCTATCCCAGCAGACTTTGGGGGGGAGGCGGGGTACACCCTGGACTGGCCGCCAGTCAAACGCAGTTATTTCATTTCATTATTTCATTGTTGGTTAAAATGTGCCTCATTTGTATGAGGTTGGTTTTGTTCCAAGCAATCTCGACGCCTGTTTAGTTTCCGTCGGACCGATTAGGTGACGCGTGTGTAGAGCCGCATCATGTATTATTGGTGCAGTAATTAAGAGGGCATCCTCTTACCTCCGGACGCTCATCATTAGGTTTCAAGCCACCTTGCAGGAATGTTTGGGGGTGAGCCACCGTGTTTTTACTGTTTGTACAGTGGATGCTGGCATGACTAAAATTATCAGACCGCAGGGGTGCGGGTAGTTTTTTTTTCTGGTGGTTTAATTTTGGGTTAGGAAGGGGAAATAACGGTACGGATGAGCGTATTATGAGATCTGGAGCGTTATTGGGGTCATGTAAAGCGGCACCGATAAAATCCAGTCTGTGGAGAGTTTATAAAGGAAGATGCGGTTTGTAGACCAGCTGTGGGCTATAGTGGTGCATTCTGGGTAGTATTGAGAGGCCTATAAAGGGGCAGCAGGGGTTTAGATAGGGAGGCCCTTTTGGATAACGCAGGGTGATGTTGTGAAGTCTTTACAACCACGTGCTTTATTTCATGTAACTGAGTAGATAGGTTTTCGTTTTTTTACAAGTCAAGTTGGTTTCATTGGTGCTTTTTTGGCCTATTTTTGCACATGCTAGTGACTACCTTGTCAATAAAAACGCCACGCGCAGGGAAACACCTCTGACACCTTTTGGAAAATAAAACAAACTTACAGTATCACACGGTGGGCAGCCAACGACAACACGTTTGGCCGTGACTACTATATTGATGGAAAGTGTACTGAACAAAATGGACGAGCTACCTCGAGAAGTGTTTGTTTAATTGCCTTAAGCTGAGAGGCGTCACCTCGATGACGCCATTTGGGCAACCCCCCTTTTCTGTGACTCTTCATGGATCCTGCCATGTGCTGTGAATGTCGTTTTTGCGATTTTACAGTTTGCTTTCAAAAAAAACAAACAGCATAGAATATGACTGGGAGAACTGGGAGAGCGCAGACCTCCACCAAGCGCTATAGTTCCCCCCCACATGGTGATTCACACCAAACTTTGGTGGAAACTTGTCCTTGTGCTCTGACCGGTTTTTGGTGGAGTTATATGCATAAATACCAAACATTGTACTATTTTGCAATGTCAAAGAATCCTTTTAAAAAACTTTTTCCATGGTGCATTTCCGACTATTCCTGAATTGTCGGATTCATCCATCCATCCATCCATTTTCCTCCGCTTATCCGGGTCCGGGTCGCGGGGGCGGCAGCTTCAGCAGAGAAGTCCAGACTTCCCGGTCCCCAGCGACCTCTTCCAGCTCCATCAGAAGAACACCAAGGCGTTCCCAGGCCAGCTGTGAGACATAGTCCCTCCAGCGTGTCCTAGGTCTTCCCGGGGGCCTTCTCCCGACTGGGCATGGCCAAAACACCTCACCAGGGAGGCGCCCGGGAGGCATCCGGACGAGATGCCCGAGGCGGCTCTACTCTGAGCTCCTCCCGGATGGCCGAGCTCCTCACCCTATCTCTTAGGGTGAGTCCAGCCACCCTACGAAGGAAACTCGTTTCCGCCGCTTGTATCCGCCATCTCGTTCTTTCGGTCATGACCCATAACTCATGACCACAGGTGAGGGTGGGAACGTAGATCCATCGGTAAACAGAGAGCTTTGCCTTCCGGCTCAGCTCTCTCTTCATAAATTCATCCAATTCATCCAAATCCATTCGGAGCTTTTCGAGTTATGTTCTTTGTTTTTGTATTCTTCCCATTCAGGAAGTGATCAATCTCTGTCTACCAATCCTAGGCACTGCACCGTGTCTACCTCTGATTTTTCACTATGAACAACATGGTCAAAGATCTAATTGTACCAAAGTAGAGTCTTGAGGCAAGCTTTCTTGATAGGTTATTATGTTTTCAATACCCTCTAATAGGATGACATGTTATCCAAAAATGTGCTAGGCTTTGCCTGAAAATGTCAATTAGGCCAACTAACACTTCAAGTCATACGTCAGAAAGTGACTTTAAAGAATGGTCTGCCAAGATAAATATACGATGTGGTTCCTAAAGCCAAGTCCACACAACTAAGTCCCAGAAAGCCCATCCTCAATTCCAAACAAATATGTGCTTGACTCAGCCAGGGTTCCACATCGTCACAAAGGGCAAAAATGTTCAGTGTTTACACAGACGCAGGCTGAACAAGTGTTGAATGTGGTGTTGTAGTCGGCCAGCTGATAAAGTTCTCAGGTAGATCTTGGGTACAAAGGTTAGAAAAGTGCGATAAGATCACGAAGGAAGACTCGGTCCTTGGCTCGACTTCCCGCGTTTCACCTTCCACCCGCCGGCAGCGGGTGGCGCCAAGTAGTCTTCCACTTGAACGCTAGGAGGAAAAACATCGCATCCCTCACACTCCGCACTAGAAACTTATGAGGAGTGATTTATCAAGAGGAGCAAATTCGCTGATCTGCAGCCAAACTGCCATTTGTCTTCATGGCTGACAAAGTGTCAGGTTACACTTTCATGCTTTTTAGCGGCAAACAGCACGTGTCCTATGGAGCCTTGTATTAGTTGTTGTGCTTGGCGGCATTTTTAATACAGAACTGTAATAAATCGAGTAGCCACACACGCTGCCATATATTTATAGTTATAGATTTCATACATATGCTCTGTTGCTATTGCATTATGGTTGGTACTTTTTTCTTTGCTCCTTCCATTTAGTCCGTTTATAGTTGTATTTATACACATAGTGGTATGCAAAAGGTTGGGCACCGCTGATCATTTTCAAGGTTTTCCTTTATAAATATGTAGTTGTTTGGAGCAGCATTTTTAGTTAAATATATCCAGCAGACAAACACAGTGATATTTGAGAAGTGAAAGTAAGTGTGTAGGTTTAAAGAAAGTGTACAATAATTATTTAAACAAAATTAGGCAGGTGCATAAATGTGGGCACCCTAACGGAAAATTTACATCAATATTTATTAGATCCTTCCTTTGCAGAAATAACAGCCTCTAAGACTTCCAATGAAGGTCTGGATTTTGGTTAACAGTATCTTTGACCATTATTCTTTACAAAAGTCAACGTTATCAGGTTTGATGGTTTCCGAGCATGGACAGTGACATCATCTGCAGCAAGATCATGTTGTAGGTCTTTGGAGCCGGTCTGTGGGTTGAGTTTGACTGTTCTCACCATCCTTCGCCTCTGCTTGTCTGAGCTTTTTCTTGGTCTGCCACTGTGAGCCAGATTCAGATTCAGATTTTATTTGTCACATACATATACGGTGGTGTGAAAAACTATTTGCCCCCTTTCCTGACTTTTTGTCACACTTAAATGTTTCTGCTCATAAAAAATTGTTAACTATTAGTCAAAGATAACATAATTGAACACTAAATGATGACTTCCAAGACTTTTGGGAAAATATCTTGTGGACTGACGAGACAAAAGTTGAACTTTTTGGAAGGTGCGTGTCCCGTTACATCTGGCGTAAAAGTAACACAGCATTTCATAAAAAGAACAGTCAAATATGGTGGTGGTAGTGTGATGGTCTGGGCTTGTTTTGCTGCTTCAGGACCTGGAAGGCTTGCTGCGATAGATGGAAGCATGAATTCTACTGTCTACCAAAAAATCCTGAAGGAGAATGTCCGGCCATCTGTCGGTCAACTCAAGCTAAAGCCATCTTGGGTGCTGCAGCAGGACAATGACCCAAAACACACCAGCAAATCCACCTCTGAATGGCTGAAGAAAAACAAAATGAAGACTTTGGAGTGGCCTAGTCAAAGTCCTGACCTCAATCCCATTGAGATGCTGTGGCATGACCTTAAGAAGGCGCTTCATGCTAGAAAAGCCTCAAATAAAGCTGAATTACAACAATTCTGCAAAGATGAGTCGGCCAAAATTCCTCCAGAGCGCTGTAAAAGACTTGTTGCAAGTTATGGCAAACGTTTGATTGCAGTTATTGCTGCTAAGGATGGCCCAACCAGTTATTACTTTTTCACACAGGGCTATGTGGGTTTGGATTTTTTTCTCCCTAAATAATAAAAGCATTCATTTAAAAACTGCATTTTGTGTTTACTTGTGTTATCTTTGACTAATATTGTTTGATGATCAGAAACATTTTGTGTGAAGGGGGCAAATAGTTTTTCACACCACTGTACATACAGAGTACGACGTGCAGTGAAATGTATTGTACGACTGTCCAACCTGTAAGGGATAAAAATAAATAAAAAAAGAAATGAAATGACGACTACGACTACTGCTGTTTCAAGTCTACGGTTCCTCACTGTGGAAACTGACAGCTTGAATTTCTGAGCTAGCTTTTTGTATCCCTTCTGCAAACCATGATGTTGAACAATCTTGGTTTTCAGGTCATTTGACAGTCGGTTTGAGGCTCCCATGTTGCCTGATGATGCAAAGAGGAGAACAACTTGCAAATGGCCACCCTAAATACCCTATCTCATGACTGGCATGACCTGTGTACGTAGATCAAGGGTCACTGAGCTTACCAAACAGAATAATTAGTGCTGAAGGTATTTAAATCAATAAAACGAGAGTGCCCAAAATTTATGCACCTGCCAAATTTTGTTTAATTAAATACTGCTCACTTTCTGTAAATCCTAAAAACTGTCATTTCACTTTTCAAATATTACTGTGTTTGTCTGGTATGGGATACATTTAACTGAAACTGCTGATCCAAACAACTAATCATTTATGAAGGAAAATCAGGGGTGCCAGACCTTTGCGCACCACTGCGTATGAATATTTGTTCTGTGTATACAGTACTGTATGTGTTGGCGCTGACTAATTATATTATCTGCAATACAGTATACTGCAATATACTACAATATACTGCATACATGTTCAAATTAATAGAAAAAGTTCTTTGAGTTCAACTCGTAAAAAGTGGGGGCAAGAACAAAAGTATCCCGTTCAGATTTTTAAGTGGATTAAGTGGTACATAATTCACAAAAAATATTAATTGCATATTTTAATTTGAGATAATGTATTCTATTGTCTCTATTGGCTCAATAACAGTTTCTTCCCCCTGGTTGTCGATCTATTGAACTCCTTACACCCCCCCTGCTATTTTGTACCCATGAGCATTTGCACTATATCCTATGTTCCTTACCTTGGATGTCAACACTGTGAACCCGTATTGCTATTTTTTGCACTCCTGATCATTTGCACTACATACTCTTTGGACATTACACTGTGAATTGTATTGTACCTGCAACATTGTAAATACCATAATTATTATGGACATGGCCTGTAAGCAGGGCAGCCAGTGACAGCTGCAAAGCAGCAGTCAATGGCTGCTCTGCTACAGAGCATGCATCTTAATCTTCATGTTCTTTTAGTTATTCCGTATATCTTATTCTGCCGTTTTTGTGCGATTAATGCGGCCCGAACCGTAAGGCGTACCCCAAAACAAGTTACACCGTTGGAAAGCTGCCGTTCGGGAGCAGAGCGGCATTACTTTTGGTAACGTTTCAGGTAACTATGGCGACACTATAAGCGAAAGAAAAATTATTTGGCCAATTGATTAGGTACACCAAATCTATTTTTAGAGAAGATGAAGATCTGGGAACACAGGAGAAAAAGCAGGAGGATTTGCCTCCTTTTCACAGCCTTGTAGCTCAGGCATACGGTCACGTAGAAACACGCTTAATGTCTCATTTTGTATATATATTTGTCTACTTTCTCTGTGGCTAAAATGTTTTTTGGTGGAATGTTTACTTTTGCTGCTATCATCGTCAGAAGGAGGTGAGCGCAACAGGATTTCGGCGTCTGCAGCACACTCTGGCTCAGTGTGAGGAGGCAGAATTTTTTTTTTTTTTTGCCAAACAAAACCTCCTCCTGGCCACACCGTTCAGCCCAGCTCGATGATTTTTTCTAAAAACGTAGACATACTCGTCCTCTTTCCGAAAATGTCTCCTTTATGCCTGTGCTGTGTGCGGATTTGCCTCTGTCGCCCCTTGAAGGGACAAAAGTCTGAAATTTCTCCCATTGACACCAATGTTAAAACGGCCGCCGCTTTTTCCTCAAAATCCTCAATTTTCACTGTTTTTTAATCGCTCTATCGCGGTCATTTCTACACCTATCAGAAAAATGAAAAGACGTGTGCGTAGCCTAAAGCCTCAGGTCGCTCACGGTGCTTCTTATGTGTCAATACCTCGAATCGTCTGGTCGTGACAAGATTTTGTTTGACATGAACTTTTCTCACATTTCCAGTGTTTGAACTGACTTACTTTCAATATGGCTGCTTTGTCAGCCTCTACTCAGTCCCTCCCTCCTCTGAAATCCTCCTTTGATCGGCCCCTCCCTCCTCTGAAATCCTCTTTGATCGGCCCCTCCCTTCTCTGAAATCCTCCTTTAAACGGCCCCTCCCTCCACTGAAATCGTCTTTGATCGGCCCCTCCCTCCTCTGAAATCCTCCTTCACTCGGCCCCTCCCTGTAGTACTTTTTTACAGTACTTTTACAATACATCAGTGCTGTCTGTAGAGAAGGGCGATCACAGTGATTTCCTTTCCCAATTGATACCAATTGCAGCATTAAGCAATGGTGACAAATATCGATATTTCAGTATCGTTCCACATAATCCGAGCTGCCTGCATTGGTTGACAATTGCATTGTTATTGCAACAAACACATAAGACTTTATGTAGAGACCCTACAGGAATGCCTTGCCACTTTCTGGACTTGGCGTTGTCTTTCAAGGTGCTAGCAGGCTAGCTGTTAGCATGTTAGCATTTGTGCTAATTTTC
>QODF01000189.1:1533588-1548610 GCA_024372805.1 Oostethus manadensis | reverse complement strand
TTCTCAATCCCACTGACATGCCTTCCATAGAGGAAGCAGAGTCTGAGGATACGTACGTGGACAGTTCTATCACCGTGGCTGAGGTAATTGGGGTAGTCAAATCACTCCCCAGTGGCAAGGCTCCGGGGGTAGACGAGTTCCGCTCAGAATTTCTCAAGGCTCTGGATGTTGGAGGACTGTGTTGGTTGACACGCCTCTACAACATTGCATGGAAGTCAGGAACAGTACCTCTGGACTGGCAGACCGGGGTGGTGGTCCCCATTTTTAAAAAGGGTGACCGGAGGGTGTGTTCCAACTATAGGGGGATCACACTCCTCAGCCTTCCTGGGAAAGTCTACTCCAGGGTGCTGGAGAGAAGGGTACGACCGTTAGTCGAACCTCGGTTAGAGGAGCTGCAATGTGGTTTTCGTCCCGGTCGCGGAACACTGGACCAGCTCTACACCCTTGCAAGGGTACTCGAGGGTATGTGGGAGTTTGCCCAACCAGTCTACATGTGCTTTGTGGACCTGGAAAAGGCATTCGACCGTGTCCCTCGTGGTGTCCTGTGGGGGGTGCTCCGGGAGTACGGGATTGATGGTCCGCTTCTACGTGCCATTCGGTCCTTGTACAATCGAAGCAGGAGCCTGGTTCGCATTGCCAGCAGTAAGTCGAGCTTGTTTCCGGTGAACGTTGGCCTCCGCCAAGGCTGCCCTTTGTCACCGATTCTGTTCATAATCTTCATGGACAGAATTTCTAGGCGCAGTCAAGGTGTTGAGGGAGTCCAGCTTGGTGACCTTAGGATCTCGTCTCTGCTATTTGCAGACGATGTGGTCCTTATGGCCTCATCAGGCTGTGACCTTCAGCGTTTACTGGAGCGGTTTGCAGCTGAGTGTGAAGCTTCTGGGATGAGACTCAGCACCTCCAAATCCGAGGCCATGGTTCTCAGTCGGAAACGGGTGGACTGTACCCTCCGGGTTGGGAGTGAGGTCTTGCCTCAGGTGGAGGAGTTCAAGTATCTCGGGTTCTTGTTCACGAGTGAGGGAAGGTTGGAGCGTGAGATCGACAGACGGATCGGTGCAGCATCTGCAGTAATGCGGTCGCTGTACCGGACCGTCGTGGTGAAGAGAGAGCTGAGCCGGAAGGCAAAGCTCTCTGTTTACCGATCGATCTACGTTCCCACCCTCACCTATGGTCATGAGTTATGGGTCATGACCGAAAGAATGAGATCGCGGATACAAGCGGCGGAAATGAGTTTCCTTCGTAGGGTGGCTGGACTCACCCTAAGAGATAGGGTGAGGAGCTCGGCCATCCGGGAGGAGCTCAGAGTAGAGCCGCTGCTCCTTCACATCGAGAGGAGCCAGTTGAGGTGGCTCGGGCATCTAGTCCGGATGCCTCCCGGGTGCCTCCCCGGTGAGGTGTTTCGGGCATGCCCAGTCGGGAGAAGGCCCCCTGGAAGACCTAGGACACGCTGGAGGGACTATGTCTCACAGCTGGCCTGGGAACGCCTTGGTGTCCTCCCGGTGGAGCTGGAAGAGGTCGCTGGGGACCGGGAAGTCTGGATTTCCCTACTGAAGCTGCTGCCCCCGCGACCCGGACCCGGATAAGCGGAGGAAAATGGATGGATGGATGGGACATTATACAACTACTTTGGCGGTTTTGGTGTATTATTGCTATCTAGCTATGTGTTTGGAATCCACCTGTTACCGTGTTAAGATTTTAGCTAATTTTCTTATATATAAAGGCTAATCCTGGCATTTTATGATACTGGGACACTATAGAACTGCTTTGGCGGTTTTGCTGTATATTGCTATCTACCTAGGTGTTTGCATTTTATCTGTTAGCGTGTTAGCATTTTAGCTAATTTTCCCATATATAAAGGCTAATACAGACATTTCATGATACTGGGACATTATACAACTACCTTGGCGGTTTTGGTGTATATTGCTATCTAGTTATGTGTTTGGAATCCACCTGTTAGCGTGTTAGCATTTTAGCTAATTTTCCCATATATAAAGGCTAATCCAGGCATTTTATGATACTGGGACACTATAGAACTGCTTTGGCGGTTTTGCTGTATATTGCTATCTAGCTAGGTATTGGTATTCCACCAGTTAGCATGTTAGCATTTTAGCTCTTTTCCTCATTCATATACAGCAGTTGCATGGTGTACGCCCCTTAAAGCGCACGACGGCAGACACCGGGCCAAAGGTTCACAGCACAGAGACCATGTCCATCAAAATTTCCACCGGGAATTTTTCTAGTTCAGTATATCATGTATATAATCACAATTATCTACACCCCATGTACATAAATATGTATAGTGCTATTCCCCTGTTCCCCACTACGTACAGTTATTATTATTATTGTAACAGAGAGTGATATTGACCGGAGTCAAATTCCTAGTGTGGCAACACATATGGCGAATAAAGCTGATTCTGATTCATTAATTCAACTATTAAATATAATTAGTCTGTTTATTAAAAGAAATTGTTACAGTGGGTAACTATTTTAATGAACGGACACATTTTTATTGTATGTTTCATGAGTGGTGATTTGTATTCCATTAAATACATTGAATACTTATATAGGTATTGTAAAAACCGACTAAACAAAAAATTCCATACCTGCACAAATGGCAATTCTCCATGCTAATTCATCATTTTCCTCCTAAATTGTGAAATTTTTTTTTAGATATTGGTGCAAAGGAGGAGAAAAGTGGGAAATTATCATAATTTCTCCTCATGACATAGCTTGAACATTTGCTTCACTCAAGTGTGATGATTAAAAAAACAAATATGCTGCTAAGTTCCTGCAGAACAAGTTCTGTACTTTTGTATTGTAGTAACCAAATGTCGTCAAAGCTTGCATCCTCTTTATCTTCCGGATAAGACAAAGCACAAGGTCATCCGTCAGGACTTGGTGGTGTGTCCCTGCAGTAAAGTCATACATCAAAGCTTTTCATCACAGTCTGTGCTATAAGTGAAGATACTTTAAGTTGCGGCAGCTTTGTCACTTTAGCTCAGAGTCTTGCCGGTGCAGCACTTTATTAAAGAGCAGCGTGATTGTCGGCGGCAGCCACGTTGACGGATGGCAGGTCGTTGTGTGGCTGGAATGAGTAGTGGTTGCTGGACGTGTAAATGGAACATCGTCATTGATCTCCTTCCTCTTTTGTCAACGTAGACGTTTAAATGCCGAAGCTTGTTTGTGTAGAGAGCAGATCAACAACAACCTTTATTCTAGGTACACTTGAGGATCTAGTCCACAATGCAGAGGAACTCGCTTACGTCGAGAACCGACAAAAACTGACAGGCGCTGAATCCAGGATAAATGATATCAGGCAAAACCAATTGTTTTTATTTTTTAAATTTTCTCGTTAAACAAAGTGTTGTTTCTCGGGTCTAATGGACTACATGATTGTGCTTTTGTCGACTATTTACTGGAAACGGAGAAAAATAATAACGACTTTAAAATGACATATTAACCATAATTACATATTACATTATGTTGATGGCTGTGCATTTATTTATCCTAAACCTAAGACAGGCTGACAGAACTAAGACAAATATTGTTTATAACAGGGGTATCAAAGTCAATCTACCCGGGGTGGCGATATTTACCAATATTACATTTGGATGCCAATATTGGTTATCAGGCACCCCTACAGAACAAACTTGTGATAAAAGATGCCTATGCGCTAAAAGTAAACGGCGTTGTTTTTCATCGCGTGATCAAAGTTACTTTGTTTTGCATGCGACGGGCATCATTTTATGGACAAAGCGACTTCAGAGAGAATATCAAAAGAGCTTGTTATCTGTTTTGTTTTTTTTTAGGAGAGGGAAGGTCGGCAAAGCAGGACTGGAGGCAAGACTTTAAAACGGGGAAAAAAAGTCTCAAGCCTTAATTAGTGATTCAGCAAAAGAGCCAACAACAAAAGGTCAACAATTTCAATGCAAGGAACCTTCTCGTGCCACGTGACATACTATACAACATAATCACATTGTATGGGCTCCTTTATAGTTGTTAAATCAGGTGTAAATGACCCTAACAATGCATATAAGTGCACATTTAAACGCCTTAAGAGCTGAGTTGGCCCGGGCTGCGTGTTGTAACAGGAAGGATCTTTTAATCAAAACAATTTGCCCACAATGACGCAGAGACACACTCACAAGATGCGGACCGAACCCCACCCACATTATGTCACTGCTTTTCTTTCTTTTTCTTTACACGTGTAGTACACTTTGAGCCTTTGTTTGCCCCTAATAGACCTTTTTGAGACCACAGCTTGCAGACTTAATTAGGAAGGCCTGCACTAATCTTGACCAGATCCAATGCAGTATGCAATACCGCCTTTGCGAGATAATTTGGCGCTAATTTAGCAATTATTGTGGTTGTGAAAGTGCACCGCATCATAGTGAGAGCTGTTTGTAATATATTGGTTAGACAGCTCTCAGTATTATGCAGTGCACTTTCACAACCACAGTAACTGTTAAATTAGCATCATCAGTTAGTTGGTGAATGAACGCTGGCTGTCTTGCGAAAGCATCTTCACTTTAAAAGAAATTACATTTAAAGTACTTCGTTTTTATGGATTAGAAATGAATAAAAGAATAATAATTGTCATGTTCTTAGTTTTTGTTTTGTTTTTCTGGCGAAAAATCATATTCTTAACGATTTACATCTATCATATTCTAGAGTAGAGTTGACCAATGGCCAATTGAATGCTGGCTGTTGTATTTAAAAAAAAATACATTCAAATACTGAAAAAAAATGGTGTTTATTTAATTTTTATTTAATTTTGAAAACTTAAAAAAAGTTAATATCCTTTACAATTCACGACAAGGACATACATCCCAGTTTTGTGGTTTTTCTTTTTTTGTATGATACACTCATGATCAAAATGCTGTTCAAAAAGCCAGACGAGGCCCTCTGGCAACATTTCCACATAGCCTGCTGCCGTTTGACGCCCATGCACAACCTGTAGCTCCGTTGTTCCACTGAAAGGTCACGATGACACCCATTTCAGCTGGCATCTCCTTGTCATGCCAGTAACTTTGGAAGCCATCAGGTTCGAATATTTTTTTCATCAGAGAGTAACGTTTTCTTCCACCTTTCAATGTCCCATATTTAGTGCTCTTGTGCAAATTTCATACAGGTGAAGACTTTTTTTTGTTCTTAAATAAGCCTTCCCTTGCAGAGGCCTTCTGATGGTTATTGGACTGCACTTGGCACCAGTAACAACCTTTATTTGGGCCGAGGATTGTCACGTGCTTTGACAGACAGCCAGTCGAATGCTCCGGCTTGGGGGCAAGGCACATTTTATTGGGTCTACCACTTGACTTTTTTGTTCCATAACCTTCAGTATCTTTTAGGAAGATTCAAAAGAGTGACTATTACGTCCGACCTCGGCTGTAGGGAGAGAAAGCTCTTGTAGCCTTTGCCATCAAGAGATCATGACAGTGTGAATAGCTGGCAGAAAATGACATTCTGCCAGAGTTTTGGCTTTTAAAAGCTATGCTCTTAAACTTTTGTTCAGCTGATGCTTCTTTGCAATAAATTGCTTAAACAAAACAGGGTTGCTTAAACAAGCCGCAGGGTTCAATATTCTTGCAGTTTTTAATTGGGGTTAAAATTTTGATCAGGAGTGTACTTAAAAAGGTATTTTGAGAGATATTTTTCTCTTTTAAATATTAAAATGTGTTTGACATTTTGAACATTTTAAGAATGCATTCACGTCTTCTACTATTTACTTATGTCACATTTTAGATCAGCGGTTCTCAACAAGTGGGTCGGGACCCATTTAGTCAAAAATTACATATCTTTCTATCTATGCATATATTAATATACAGCCGATGTCCGACTTTTTTGCAATAAAATATTTGTAGACATATTTTTCATAGTCGTATTCTTTTTTTTGGTGGAAGCAAATGTTTTTCCGGTTCTTACAGGTACTCTCTTATTCCTAATACTGTACGCTGAAATATACTTTGTAACTTTAGTTGCTTTTTAATTTTTTTGAATTGCATAGAAGTGTTTTGGAAGTCTACATTTTATAAATAAAAACACATTTGCTGGGTTTGACTTGCCCAGCATGTAAGTGAACTGCGACCCAGTGACCAGGACAAAAAGTGTTTACCAGAATGAGACCACTAAGGAAACCCCAGTTTGCTCGTGCTCATGAGTTGAGAAAGTATGGATAATTGTAGAATAAAAACTTATACATTCTTTTTTTTCTTTCTGAAATTTTCTGCCACTTTGTTGTTTTGTTTCCAGCCAAAATTTTCTCATGCAACACATAAAAATGTATTTTGGCTGTAAATTTGACCCAGTTTTTATTTATCATTTTGGAATTTTGAGGTCATTAATTTAGCATGCATTTTTGTTTTTTTCCCCAACAGCTTCACAGAGACACAGTAAAATAGATAAACAGTCAAATTAATCAGGCCATTTGTCTTGTAACGTGTGTTCCTGGTGTTATTTTCCCACATTTGCGATGAACTGTCACTTTGTCTTTGAAGCATCACCGCAACGTTTTTGTCTTGCAGCTGATGCTGCTGAGTTAGCCTCATGACTTCATCATCATGGGACGGGACGAGCGGTGGTGAACCGTGACCGTGGGCGGCATCCATGCAGCTGTTCTGCCTCTTTTTGGTTGCATCCCAGCGGGGAGCCCTCTGCTCCCGTCATGAAAGGAAGGAAGCTGGAATCACTTAAAGGTCAGTAAGTGGTCTTTCTTGCACCAAATGGTCATAAAACACCTGCAGGAGGCTTGATGTTGTGGTTGTGGCGGTCCAGGTGTTGAGGTTTCATGTCCATACTCTCGTTCTGGTCGTTTTGAGCAAAGCACACTTGAAGTCACGATGGACGTTGCGACGACACAATACACACACACAAGTTTGTGTGTGATGGGTTATCATTTAAAAATAACCCATGAGAGCAGCCTTCACGTGAACATCTGCTCTTTTAAGTGCACAAAAGCTGCGAGGTTTTTTTTTTTGATGCAGAAAAGTCCATGTTTGTTTAATTCACGGATTAATTTACATTATTTAGTCTCAGAATGTACACATTTTAAGTAGATGGCCAATTTAAAAATATAAACACTCCTTGTAATTTTACATTTGTTGAGATATTTAAATGATCTTCAAATGGTTCATTATTTTGCAAATTACTGCAAGTTTATAAAGTTTGCACATAAATAGAATTCAAAATGGTCGCCAGTCAATTGCAGTCAAAATGATCATGTTATTTTAAAATAGTTTTTAATGTATTTATATATTAATATACAGAATATAGTTGGATATGTGTTTAATTCATATTTTTGGAGTATTTAAAAGTATACTTTTCTATATTTTGTTTTTGTATATCTGTGAAGAAAAACAGATTTGATATACAAATATATCTTTACGCCACACGGTGGATGAGTGGGTAGCACATTGGTTCACATGGTTCAAATCTCTGTTGGGCATCTCTGTGTGGAGTTTGCATGTTCTCCCCGTGCGTGTGTGGGTTTTCTCCGGGTACTCCGCTTTCCTCCCACATTCCAAAAACATGCATGTTAGCTTCATTGGCCGCTCTAAATTGTCCATTAGAGTATGAATGTGAGTGTGTGTGCCCTGCGATGGACTGGTGACCAGTCCAGGGTGTACCCCGCCTCCCGCCCAAAGTCAGCTGGGATAGGCTCCAGCACACCCGCGACCCTAATGAGGATAAGCGGCATAGAAAATGAATGAATGAATATTACAGATTGTATAAATAATAAATCTAAATGTTAACTTGATCTTTACATTGCATAATGCATGTTCAAGGAATAAGGCCGGCTGGAGTATTTGGCCTGCCCTAAAGTAAATAAATATATATTAAAAGAATGCGTTCATAATGTTGCTATGGGAAAAATGTCCCAAAATTACAATAATACTTTTTTCCCCCTTGTCAGTATGGCCCTAATAGATTGATAGATACTACTCTTCAAGCAGTGCAACGCTGTTGTGATCACTCCTGGTTTTTCCCAGTGTGTGCCAGCAGACGCACACCAGCAGTCTAGCAGGTGCGCATTGGAACAAACACATATTGTGTGTGTGTGCGTGTGTGCGTGTGTGTGTGCGTGTGTGTGTGTGTGTGTGTGCGCTTCCAAGAAAAAACAGCCGGGCTGGTGGAAGAAGTAAATGGTGTGTGTGTGTGTGCGTGCATGTGGGTGTGTCTTGGTGTGTCAGAGGTGATGAGTTATATTTGTCCGCCTATAAAGCTCTGCCTGCTTCTCGTTTTGAGCAATTAGCAGAAGTGAGCGACTGCCTGAAGAAAGAGATGGCAAGACGATTTCTACGCCGTTGTATTAGGACGTGTGCAGTTGTTGAGCAGATCAAGTGAAGGAAGGAGAACACAGCTAGGTCACATACGTCTAACATGTACCATATAACTAGTACTATATCTACTATTGAAAGTAAACTTGGATATACTTTAGAGTAGTCCGTGTACAGCTTGTGTAGCAGTATAGATTTACTATCCACTGAAAATGATTCAACACACGGTCAATATTGTATAAATAACTGGCAGCATGAAGTAGCAAGACAATTGCGTGTGTTCTGCAGTCAGGCATGCTGGCGGTAGCGTGCATGAGTGCTGCTGGCACCGGGGAGCTGCATTTCAGTGTGGGTACTCCAGCATGTACTGTGACGTTTTCAAATAGAAGTTGGATTGCCTGGTGGTTTGGCGAAATGATAATAAGCAAAAAACACTTCCAAGAAAATATTTTTTAAGAAAATGTGAGTGGTCCATCTACTTGTAATGCGCGTTTAAGCCTTAATTTATTTCTTAGCTCAAACACGAGTACAGTACTCATTCATTGCGGGTAATTGGACCAGACGCAACCCCGATAAGTAGGATTTAATACTAATGAATGCAATATTTTCCTAGTTAGAGCACAGAAAACCTGTTTATGACCTTCAAAATTCAGTTTCTGATTATTAGAGCCCTGTAGACATGTAATCACACCCGTATTGTCCCCTTTTGCACTCTTATTAGTCTTTGTTTACATCAGAATCACTGCAGGGACACAAGAGACGGCCGTCGCTTTAAACATCGTATGTTACAGAGCGAAGTAGTTAGCCTCCAATTTACTTATCCTAACCGTAAAGGTGTTTCAAATGGAGTGGGGAAGAAGGACAAAGTAAGACGCCAAAAACTTACCACTTCCACATGGAATGAGAGGACAACTTTTTCTCACTGTCATGTCGGACACGCCATGGCTGACTCCGTGCAGTGTTAAGGTAATGTCTCGTCAATGTAGCATTACTGACACCTTGTGGCCAAAATACTATACTGAATATGACTTGTCTTTCAATATTTTTTTATACCGTAATAGGCCATAGTCAACCACAAAACATCATTTATTAATTTATTAATTTTGGGAAAACCGCAATAGCCACCAGCTACACCAGCGATGCCATGAATGAGGATTCCAGTAACAACTTATGTTATATGTCTGGGTTCAAACAGACAAGGCATATTTCAGATAAAACAAGCGGTTTCTAATTTACCATCTCAGTCTTGGAGGAAACCCCTAGTTCATCATTTTATTTCCATTTCTTTTTATTTTTACGTACACCGTAAATTCCGGTGTATAAGCAGCACCTACCAAATTTAGAGGAAAAAAACAAAAAAACAGTATTCTCCTATTTAAGCCACACCTGTGTATCAGCCGCACTTGCCCACGTCATAAAATGGCTCTTTTATTTTGACAGGAGCCAACCATGAGCTATGATGAAACTCACGATGAGTTTGTCAACCCATTGAAAATTGCAAGAGGTCATTTCTCAATATAACAGTCTGACCCACTGTGTCATCTTGCACTAAACACTAAACTCACCACACAGCAACTTAACACTCAAAACTTTGAGTGTTACTCGTATTTTAATCCGAGTTTAAAATGAAAAAAACCCCCACAACTCTTATAAAGTTTTCCCATAAGGCAATTAGTCAGAGCAAAGCATTTCATTGGAGGACAAGCACCATAGAAAATGGTAGATGCCGCTGCAATGCTGCCTCTGTACACCAGAGGGAGCCAGAGGAGGCCAGACCACAGAGCCCAGAGGGAAGCTGATATCATCGCAGCGCCCCAATGAATGAGTTGTTTTTTTCATTTTAAACCCATATTGGTGCATGTCTGTATATTTCCCAGGTATACATTTTGAGTGTTAAGTTTCTGTGCGATGACCTTAGTGTCGTTTGTAAGATGACACCACGAGTCAGACTGTTCTCCCGATCGACACAGTATTTAAACATTTAGTAGTAGTTCTAAAGTAAAGGAAACGTCACAAGATTAGAACTTAGCCGCCGCACCACTGTATTAGCTGCAGGGTTCCAAGTAAAGAAAATAAAAGTAGCACCTTATATGCCGAAAATGACGGTAGTTGAATTCCCTGATTTCCTTTCTGTTTTGCAGCAGCCTGTTCCGGCACGATTTTATCCTGGAAATGTACTTGATATAGATTCCATATTTTTTGCATATGTTCATTTTTAGCTAGAAAAAAAAAAATCTCAACTGCAAAATCGACTAACACCTACTGTACCTTGTATCAAAATAAAAGCACGCCAGTAAAAGATGTATGGCTATGCCACACATTCAGTCCACACTTTTCACTCTGAAAACCGCCCTGCTACTTTTGGCTTTGCCGCATGTTTTTCAGAGCAGCCCTTTCTCATTCAAAAAAAGAAAAATATCATTCAGATTCGTTCTTGTTCCTAAATACGTGCAAACAAGATTTCATCTCGGCTGGACCATGTTTGGACCCTGTTTTATATTTTACATATTATTTTATATGTTGGTTGGCCGCTTCCTGTCGCCTGTCACTCGCCAGTTGCATTGCAAAATGGCACAGAATGAATTATGTGTTCAGACCGGTATGGAGGATGATTGCTTATCTATTTATTATATTAAAAAATACACATTTTTGACCAGGAATTACTATAAAATCCAGTAGAAGTAAAGATGTCAAACAGAGTGGATTGTTTGCTCGTAAATTGACTTCAATCGAGTGCCAACAGGAGCGAGTGATGTAATGAACTTAAAAAAACTTTTAAGGACAAAGTCTCTTTACACACACTATTCATCCTGCAGGAATCATTAACTGCACTAATAACCGCCTTCTCGCAACAAAAATAAGCAATAAGTAGAGTTTATGTCAGGGGTAGTTTTGGGTAAACAATGTCGGCGTGCTGTTAAAACTGCGTTTATCTGGTCAACCCTACGTGCGAGGATCATGCAAGCAAAATTAAGTTACCAGCCGTTACTTGCACAATAGGATGAGGGGCTGAGTAGGCATATTTTTGATCTTTTGATGTGAAGGACAACCAAACTTTTGACCTGAACTTTTTAGCTGGATGCTCACCTCCGTCCGTACAGGTGGAAAAATTACGGCTTCATTATGCTACAGCGTCGTCCCTATGTTGGCCCTTTTGACGCCATCTTGATCCAGTTATAGCTAGGAGGCTTGCAATTCTCTAGGGGCAGTGGTAGCAACCCCAGCTTTTGTTGACTAGCACGTTAGGAGCATTCAAATGTACACATCTCATAAATTATTCGGAAATATAGATTCTAATTTTATTTGGCATGTTTTTCATTGTAAACATTTGACATTTTATAGTAAGACATTTCCTCACCTAAAAAACATTGTGGCTTGATTAAAGAAAAACCCACATAGGCTTTAGATAACTTCCATGCTAAACAACTTTATTGTAAAATTTTCCACACATTTTAGCAATACTGGAAACATCCGAAAATAATAAGAATAAAATGCATATATGTACATTAAAACAGGGGTCGGGAACCTTTTGTGCCAAAAGAGCCATGAACAACACGTATTTTCACGAGAGCCAGATCCTAATTTTTAAAAAGTGTGCCAACAATTTTAGAAGATAGTAAGTTTCCGAATTGGATGGATTCAAGTGCTGAAAAGGTTTTATATTTTGAATGTTATTTTTAACACTTTTAACACTTTTAACCAAAAAAATTGCACAAAACATTATACATTATATTTAAAATAAAAATATACATACATTGAATTGTGTATTTATTATGACTTTATTCCCACAATATCTTAATTTCCCATATAATTTTGTTTCCCCAATTTAATATTCCAAAAATTACAACTTTAATTGTTTTGTGTGTTTCTTAACATTGCGACATTTAAAAAATAAAAATGAACTCTGTTACTAAAATGACATTGTTTTTACTCTTAATATTACAAGTTTATCCTTGTAAAATTGTGACTTTTTTCCTCTTAATATTTTGCCTTTTACTTGTAAAATTACAGCAAATTTTTTCAATTTTTGCTGTTTTTTGCTTTTTAATTTTCCAATTTTTTTTTACTTCTCTTGTAGTTATGACTTTATTTCTGTAATATTTGGACTAATATCTTAACCTTTTCCACAACCTAATTTTCCAAAAATGACAACTTTTTTGTGTTTAGATTACAACTTTTTTCTCCTAACATTTTGACTTTAGTTTTTGTAAAATTGCTGCATTTTTCAATTTGTGCTGTTTCCTTTAAGCTTTTTTGTTATATTGTATTTTTAGAAGGTGCCACGGGCCAATAATCACTCGGACCGCATTTCGAACACCCCTGTTGTAAAGCAAGATATGTTTCAAATATTTTAAGAAAAAAACTAAATCAAAATAAACAAATGTTATGGTGTTAAAACCGAGGGCTATGAATAAAAACTAGAACAAAAAAAACACATGATAAAAATGTGTATGGAAAATGCCCATTACCTGTGTGTACATTTGACGTGCTTTACAGACAATGAACAGAGAACAACAACAACATCCAAATACTGCTACCCTTGCCTTTGGCTAATTTGGTGGTGTTTTTTTTTTCCATTTGCTAACATCTCCTCCAATCAGTGTGGCCCAAATCCAGTCAGTCACACTTAGCTTCATCTCCTTCTCCCTTGACCCATGATATAGTGTAAAAATAAAATGCTTTAGTTGTTAGTTACATATATTATTAGTCGGGGTGTCACAGCAGCTCATTGGACAAGAGCACACGAGAAGAAAATTTGATTTCTTGTTCAGAAAAAAATGCAGTACTTTATCACACAATAAATAACAAATACCTGGATCATTTTCCCACCTCGATATATTGCCATGTGCATGCATGTCTGTTTTCCTCGCCTCCAAACCGGCAGCGTGAGAGTTCACTCTGTGCGTTGCTTTCACGCGTTAGCGCTTTTGTTCCATAGAACAACGGCGTGAACAGAGTGAGCTCTTTTGTCAGTCCCGCAATCTCTTCGGCTGGGTGAGTGGTGGCGGGGCGGCTAGCATATACGCACACAGTGTAACATAGCAGAAATAATAATAGCAGATTTCAATATATTATTGTGTATTTTTTCGGTGTGTTTTGTGTTGTGAGATAATACAAGCCTGTCGTCCCAGTGATCAAGTCTGACGCTTGTGTGCCTCACCGACCGAACATTAGACACTAGTAACCTGTGTAGTATACTACAAAGCGTCTTCTGAATCCCTTATATTTGCATTTTGATTCATTCTAGCTGTTTTTATGCTTGAAAAAGCTCCAAAACATACGTAAAATATGCTTAAATGTGCATAGTTTGGGACTAGTACTAGGCTGTATTCACTGCTTGACTTCTTATTTCATATATTCGGTAAAAACTTGGTAGAGTGAAGCCACAAAGTTTGTGGCGAGGGACGGCCGTACTCCAAAGGGGGGGGAAGTAGGGAATGAAGTAGAAGGCGGAAAATGAAGTTACTGTAACACTCATGTGACCACGGTGAGTCACGGCCGAGAGGTCCTGTATAATAGATAAGAAGAGCCCCAACGCACACACACACACACACACACACACACACACACACACACACACACACACACAGGGACATCGTGACGTGCCTCACGTGTGCTCGCCACCTGCTCCACCACGCATGTAAAAAAATAAAGTTGCTTTCTGTTTCTGTTCTGTTTCTCTCGAAATCAACTGCGTCGTCTCGTCTACTTGAACATTTTGCATCCTAATGTGATGCAAAAATTGCACGCATTCCCCAACCAATAAGGCCTGGTTATATACACACACACATGCACGCGCACGCACACACACACACACACACACATGCTGCAACGCATATGTGCAGCGCTGACTGAGAATATGTCCGGACATGTCTCAAAACAACCTTACCGCACACACACACGCACGCACACACACGCACGCACACACACACATCATCATCACATTTTCTTTTATTGGAGCAGCCAAAATAGATCTGTTGATGGCTGGATGGCATTATTCAGTCATGAAAACACATGACACACGTTGCAAAATGAGCAATTTAACACAAAATACAGTGGTGTGAAAAAATATTTGCCCCCTTCCTGACCTTTTGTCACACTTAAATGTTTGTGCTCATAAGAAAGAGTTAACTATTAGTCAAAGATAACATAATTGAACACAAAATGATGACCGCCAAGACCTTTGGGAGAATATCTTGTGGACTGACGAGACAAAAGTAGAACTTTTTGGAAGGTGCGTGTCCCGTTCCATCTGGCGTAAAAGTAACACAGCATTTCATAAAAGGAACAGTAAAATATGGTGGTGGTAGTGTGATGGTCTGGGCTTGTTTTGCTGCTTCAGGACCTGGAAGGCTTGCTGGGATAGATGGACGCATGAATTCTACTGTCTAGCAAAAAATCCTGAAGGAGAATGTCCGGCCATCTGTTGGTCAACTCAAGCTAAAGCCATCTTGGGTGCTGCAGCAGGACAATGACCCAAAACACACCAGCAAATCCACCTCTGAATGGCTGAAGAAAAACAAAATGAAGACTTTGGAGTGGCCTAGTCAAAGTCCTGACCTGAATCCCATGGAGATGCTGTGGCATGACCTTAAGAAGGCGCTTCATGCTAGAAAAGCCTCAAATAAAGCTGAATGACAACAATTCTGCAAAGATGAGTGGGCCAAAATTCCTCCAGAGCGTGTAAAAGACTTGTTGCAAGTTATGGCAAACGTTTGATTGCAGTTATTGCTGCTAAGGGTGCCCAA
>QODF01000189.1:1494709-1531637 GCA_024372805.1 Oostethus manadensis | reverse complement strand
CCCCACCCGTCCCTTTTTAGGTCAGGTCAGGCATCGAAATGCGGCGCAACAAAATTCATAATAAACGCAGTCAAATGTCAAGGGAGACTCATTTGGATTATGAAGTCTCCCTTGGCAAAGAAATTTTGCTCAGCATTTAAAGGCACCTTGACTCCCATTCAGCTGTTATGATGCTGGACAAGACAAAAGAAAAAAAAAAAAAAGATCCACCTGGGAGCTAGAGATCTTGCTGACAGATCAAATACTTATTTCCTTCATGGAAATGCAAATTAATTTATAACTCTTTTTTTGTCATTGTTGTCCCTCAGTGTTCAAATAAAGCTACCATTGAAATTATAGACTGGTCACTTCTTTGTTAGTGGGCAAACTTACAAAATCAGCTGGGGTTCAAATAGTTTTTTCCCTCACTGTAATTATTAGCACTTAGTAGTTATGTTTCACACTGCTAATTACGCACCATTAGAATAGCGACTTCCTGTTCAGGGTAAAATAAGCTGCAAATAAAGGCATGGATTCCACCACAGCGACTAACAAAATTCTTATTTTGCATGAAAGCGTTACTGTCATTCACTCAAACCATATTGCAAAGTATTTAGATAAGTGTCCTCATTAAAAAAAAATGCACAAATAGAGGAAAACCATGTCAACATTTTTTTATATTTTTATAATCCCCCATTCTCCTTTGGTCTTAGCCAAAGCCACAACTAAACGTGAAACAGTGGTTAGTTTCGGGTCCGCTTATGTCGACAACCGCTTTTGTCGACCTCCTTCAATGGGTTCCATTGTAATTTCACCAACATTTGCCATTGCCGCGTCAATAAATTAGCTCGCTGAGCCAGTTGACATCGATATAATTCAAACGGTCTAGTAGTTCAGTAGCTTTTTTTATTGCTTTGGCAAGTATTTTTAATAACAAAAACACAAACAGAAAAATCTTCATCCACGCAAACCGTGCATTTGCCATGCCAGAGCAAAAGCAGCCTGAAAAGAGTCTATTAAAAAAAAAAAAAGTGGGAATGATACATGTGGACCGATTAGTGAAACCGAGTTACTCAATAACAAAAAAAAAAACAATGACAAAAATACACACATTTGGATAAAAGTTTGACAAAAAGTTTTCAGCGACCTAAACTGCACCCCAAAATATTTTCATGAACATTTTGGTATTTTCATTAGGGCGTAACATTAAGAAATATTGTCTTGGTTTGTCCCATTAGTGCTATGAAGAAAAGCGCTGCAGCCAAACATACACAGCAGTGTGACATAAGACGCTATTCATAGTTCCAGACTTTCTTAGTTTCCTTTTTTGAGGTTGAAAAGTGTCAAAAGTATTTCCCCAACTGTAAAGTCCCCTTTCATATTTGCCTTTCAACAACTATTGGACATTTTGAATTCGGCATGAGTAAATACTGATAAGATGTTGGTATGTAGGTTGGACTGTAATGTGTGGAAGAGAGATACAGTCGCCACTCGTTGAATTGGTTCCAGACCCAACCGTGATGATTACATTTCCGTGAAATAGGATTCAATATTAATAAAAGGAATATTTTCATAGTTAGAGCATAGAAAAGTTTTCTTAATATGTTTTTTTACCGTTATTTATGCCCTGTAAACAAATAATATTATCACGGAATCACTGCAGGGACACGAGAGACGGCCACGGCTTTAATCATAGCATGCCAGAGAACTAACTGGGTAACCCTCAATTGATTTATTTCAAATTTTAATTATTTCAAAAGGAGTAGGGAAGAATGTCGAAGTAAGAAGCCAAAAAATTACCGCTTCCACACGAAATGGGAGCGAATGAGAGAAGTGCGATGTTCGAACTGTGATGTAAATGGTTATGGTACCAACGTTATGTCCCTCTCCATGTCAGCAGGGGGCAGTATCTTACCTTTTGTCGTTATTGTAGCAAATCAAATAATGCTAACGAGCTAAGCAGCAGCAGCTTTGGGTTGTTCCAAACCAGTGTTCCTTCCTGACTTAAAAGTACGACGGGTCGTACTTGAAGAGAAAGAACAAGGAGAGTGCATTTGGTTGTTAACACCCTCACCGTGCGAAAGATACAAGATATTTTCCCAAAATAATAACCAAAACAACTGTCTCGGATGTAAGCTACACATAGTTTAATCACGCTTTGCATCGTAGAACCGGTTAGTTTTTTCTTTTGGTGCCAGGGGAAATTTCAATAAAAGTAATTTGAACAAAAGGGAGTTTACCTATCCTTTAACAAGCTCGTGTGTGTGTGTGTGTGTGTGTGTGCGTGCCCCCTGCCATTGGCTCGCCACCAGTCCAGGGTGTACCCGCTGGGATAGGCTCCAGCATACCACCGCGACCCTAATGGAGATTAAGCCGCATAGAAAATGGATGCACTTATGAAGCTCACATCCAAAACAATGTATTAGGATGCCAGGTTTATTAAAAAATGTATATTTTGTTCTTTGCTAACGCTGAAACTGAGGCTGAAGCTGAAAAGTTCCAGCTGAAAGAAGGTCTTTTACTATTTTTTTTTGGGGGGGGGGCTCCAGTCTGTTAGGGTTTGTTCCTACATGTTTATGTAAATCTTATTGTTTTTCTTTACTTATTTGTTGTGGTCTTTTTCCGGGAATGGCTGGGAGGCTCGGGGTTATACTTGTAGCACCACCATGCACTTCACAGCCTCTTTTTCATGTGGACATGGGGGGGGGGGCATAGGAATATAAATAGATTCATTAAGCAAGCTTGTGTTCTGAAGTTGTCTGATAAATCACGTGATGCTGCAAAGATTCTCATTTGTATTTTTTAATGAATAAACGAGGTCATGGGTAGGGGGTGTAACACAGTGCTTCAAAGCGGGACAGCTGTTCTTTTAAACAGTTTTTGATTCATACACATGGCAGGGAAAAAAAAGAAGCGAAATCTTCCAAGGAGAATGTGTCATCTATGGCGGCCACTCCTGCTCGCTTTGAGCCATCTTTTGTGGGAAGTGGCGTAGAGAAGCGAAGCGAGCGACGAGCAGAACAACCTCAGTGACCACTAAAACTCACACATGGCGCGAGTCTTTCACCGCTCTCACGAAACGTTTCCAGTAAGACACTTTTGAGGTTTTAGCTCATTTTTTGACAGCTTGTAAAAACAAAAAAACAAAAATGGAAATAGATCACCTTTTTCTGTGCGGTTTCGATTCATATCAGCTGCAGAAGCTGTGAAAGACCGGGAGTGCAACGTCATGTACGGAATAATTAACACATAATTGCTGCCTTTTAGTAAAACGGTTTATGCTAGATTAGTTTACGCAATCAAGATTGTCAATAATTCTTGGATAGAAATTCATAAACAACATAAGTCCTACATCTTTATTTAAACTCACACTTGTCGCCCTGTTGTAAACATCTACTATGGTGTATTGGTGTACACCAATACTATGTATATGTATATGTATATGTAATACTATGTATAGTATGTATTGGTGTGCCGTAGGCGCCCTACACTGCCCCCTATTGTTTGGACTATAAATGCTTCTTTTATATTATCCATGTATCAATATATATTATCTATATATATTTAATTATCCATATAATATATATAGAGCAAATATATAGAGGCAAAGCTCTCTGTTTACCGATGGATCTACGTTCCCACCCTCACCTATGGTCATGAGTTATGGGTCATGACCGAAAGAACGAGATGGCGGATACAAGCGGCGGAAATGAGTTTCCTTCGTAGGGTGGCTGGACTCACCCTAAGAGATAGGGTGAGGAGCTCGGCCATCCGGGAGGAGCTCAGAGTAGAGCCGCTGCTCCTTCACATCGAGAGGAGCCAGTTGAGGTGGCTGGGGCATCTAGTCCGGATGCCTCCCGGGCGCCTCCCTGGTGAGGTGTTTCGGGCATGCCCGGTCGGGAGAAGGCCCCCGGGAAGACCTAGGACACGCTGGAGGGACTATGTCTCACAGCTGGCCTGGGAACGCCTTGGTGTCCTCCCGATGGAGCTGGAAGAGGTCGCCGGGGACCGGGAAGTCTGGACTTCCCTACTGAAGCTGCTGCCCCCGCGACCTGGACCCGGATAAGCGGTGGAAAATGGATGGATATATATAGAGCAAATATTCAATCATTCATTTTCTATACTGCCTATCCTCATTAGGGCCGCGGGGATGCTGGAGCCTATCCCAGCAGACTTTGGGCGAGAGGCGGGGTACACCCTGGACTGGTCGCCAGCCAATCGCAGGGCAGACAAACAAACATTCACACTCACATTCATACCGATGGACAATTTAGAGTCGCCAATTAACCTAACATGCATGTTTTTGGAATGTGGGAAGAAACCAGAATACCCGGAGAAATCCCACACATGCAATATAATATTATATATATTATAGACATATAAATATCTTATCTCTATATTTATATAATTATCTATATAATAAATATAGAGAAAAAAATATATAATACATATTATATAGATAATGTATATCTACAGTATATACTGTATGTGTGTATTTATGATCTCACTTGGAATATTTAATATATACACATACAGTATACTGTAGATAGAATATATGATGTTGGAATCTTTTACATACCAGTAGTTCTTTCCCTCTGTGAGGAACAAACCCAGTGTGGAAAGTACCTGATTGTTTGTAATGATGGGTCAAGCTGCAGCTTGCATATCGGCAAATCATAATTTACCTTTACCTTTTTTAAAACAATATGATCATTTATCAGCTGTGGGTGGACTCCCAGTTGGAAATCACCTCTCTCTCCTCAAAATCTGACTCACTGGGCGTGCAGGCATGTTCGTTAGGCTCTTCTCGTTCTTCATTGACTTTTGATTCTCTGATGTCTGAGATTTTGCTGATTTACTAAATGTCACGGAGCCTATTTTAGTTTCTGGCAGAGAAATCGTGTGTGCTGATTCATCCGTCCGTTGTGGCAGCTGAACCCATGTTGAGGAGTCCTCAGGACAGGCGGGACCATCACATGGTGTGTGTGTGATTCACGGCTTTTGTGGTGTTACATGATTACGTATACTCCTTGCTGTTATTGAACTCGCTATGGTCGAAGGAGAGTGGTAAACAAAAGATAATAGACAGAAGCTATGTCACCTCCTTTTCACAAGCCAGGCTACCCTGTAAACAATCCCAAAGCGGCTAAATTAAGCACCAGTGATCACTTATTCTTGCTTTAAAGGTAGTGTGATGCATTTGCAGACTGAGCCGCAGTCAAACGTCAGTTTTGCATTTACAACATCCAACAACGTGATAACCACCAACTTCCTTAATGTAACTTTGATTGTGGTTTCAGTTTCTGGGAAGTCGGTCTATCCTAAAGGGCAACTTATTTTTTTTCCACTTTACTGTAACTTGGCTTTTTTTTTTTTGCGCTGTCTGTCTATTTTAGCGTCCTCGTATCCAAATAAACCAGAGTAGGGCTGGTCCCAAGCCCGGATAAATGGTGAAGGCTTGTGTCAGGAAGGGCATCCGGTGTGAAACTCTGCCAAACAAATAGGTGAATCATGGCAAAGCTAGATGGGAGGTGAAATGGAGAACGTGTGGTCCTGAGGGAAGAGTATGGAGGTCAGGAGAGTGTCAGAAGGAGCTATGGTGATAAAGACTGAAATCGGGAGGAGTGAAATTGAACATTATTAGTGTGAATGCCCCACAATGTTGTTGTTGAGTACAAAGATATGTGATGTAGAGCGAAGATTTTGGTACAGATAAGAAATTGACGGATTTTTTTTCCCAGGGCCGATACCAATTTTTGGTACAGTGTGGTACCACAGTCAGCTCGCATCTTGTTTTGCTCGTTTTTCGGTTAACATTCAAAATATTTGCAAAAAATTTGCCTAGGTTTGCGTTCACCTGTTTATTTAGTGTCTGGTTTGTTTACGATCTCACCTTGGCTCACGCAGCCAAGATGACATATTGTGATATTTGCAATGCATTGTGGGCCATTGGTGCCATTTAAGGCCAGCAGCGTTCGTTTAATTCAGAAATGTAAAACTAGGTAAAAGTGATGTTAAATGTTCAGTTGTCCATTCATTTGTCATTTGTAATCATTTTTGCATCATTTTCTGCGTGTAATATTATAATTATTATAATTTCACATTTCAAATTAATTATTATTGTTATTATCTATAGAATGTGTTTTGTGCATTTTTGGGTGTCTGGATTTACATTATTCTCTATGGGATAATGTGCTTTGGTTAGAGTCCGTTTTGGTTTGAGTCAGACTTTCTGGAATAGAAGCTAGACTTTCTGGACCAGAATGGATAACCCAGGCAATATTGTGTCAAGGAGGCTGATTATCGATATTTGGAGCCGATATTCATTTGCAATACAAAAAAATAAAATAAAACCGGGAACAACATTTTGAATAGTCTAAATCTCATAACTTATAACTCATAACTTACTTGAACTCCAATTATTTTGCTTATTTCATGGAATATAATTGATCAGAGTGTGGTAATGAGCAGACATTTATATATATATCATATATATATATATATATATATATATATATATATATAAACAGGAGCTTGTTATATATACATATATATATATGTCAATTATTTTTCAAGATAATAAACTTGAATTCTCTGTAGCCCCTTGAGCTGTGACGTCGCACCAGCAAGACTTCCTGCAAGGACGCCTGCCGGCATATTGTTCTAAGCGTGCCGGTAAACATCACAAGAGTTTTAAGCAAGACTTTGTGTCGGGAGAGGGTGCCGTAACGGCACATGTTTTTAACAGGCCGAGATATGAAAAAATGACAAAGAGCTGGAACAAAAAAAAGGTACCATAGCAGTGTAGATTGTTATGCTTGGCATGTTTGCCTTGATTGCCCCGAGGAAGTTTGCAGCGTTGCCACAGAGCTGGGACGCAAACATATATCTGCACTACTGAGGTCCTTCACCTGTAAAAGTTGCTCTCCTCTCCACCATTTATGTGAGCACAATGCATGGAGAGCAAGAATAACCCGGTTTTAAATTGGTACCGATTGGCAAGGCGGGATGGAGAGGATTATTATGATGACCAAGGACAGAGATGGGAACAGGCTCACAAGTGTGAGATAGAGAGAGAGAAGGATGGAAGTTGTGACTAATTGTTAATGAGGAAGTTCCAGGCATTAGTAAGGCTGAAGTTAGAGCAGCTCCAAAGAGGATGACAAATGGGAAGGAAGTTGTCCTGATGACATACTTTCTGTGGTATGAAC
Organism: Oostethus manadensis; assembly: GCA_024372805.1. Taxonomy (NCBI): domain Eukaryota; kingdom Metazoa; phylum Chordata; class Actinopteri; order Syngnathiformes; family Syngnathidae; genus Oostethus; species Oostethus manadensis. The sequence continues at coordinate 1,524,447 of QODF01000189.1, read as the reverse complement.
GGGTTTAGGTTAGACAAGAGTGGTATTTTTAACAAGATGGTTCAGTAATGTCGGAATTGGTGCCTATTTTTAAGAACAAGACCGATGTTAAAAGACATATATTTAACAATATTCATTATATAGTGTAAAATTCTGTTAATGCAGGGTTAGGGAACCTATGGCTCGGGAGCGACATGGTGAACTTTTGATGACCACATATGGCTCTCAAATGTTCCTAACACCATAACATTTATACATTTTAATTATTTTCTTCCTTAATATATGTGCAACATGTCTTGCTTTACGACAGGGGTGTTCAAAGTGCGGTCAGAGTGATTTATTGGCTCGCGGCACATTCCAAAAATACAATTTAACAAAAAGGAAACAGCAAAAATGGAAAAAGTCAGCACTATTAGGAGAAAAAAGTTGTAATCAAACCAATTTTCCCCCTCCCCCGTCTGTTGACTGGAGAGGATGTACAAGGCAAGGGCTATGCTGAGGAAACTATAAACTACAACTATTTTGGTGCTTTTCTGAATACATTTCATGAACACAAGATCGCAACTGGTTGCTTATTCCCTCAACCTTAACTTGGATCGGCGAGCGGTACAGATTCCTTGAAATAAACAAGTTACATGTGCTGAAAGCTGCTAGGAAGCCAAGCTACCGGCTAATCACTGAAGTTTAAAGCAGTTGCCTAGCAACAATGCCAAACAAAAGAAAAAATACAAGACAGCCAGCCTCTATTACAATTGTGAAGGATGCTGGCCCTGGATACATGGACCCAAAGTCACAAGCCTCAGTCTTGTTGCCAAAAGTGGAGGGGGAGGACGACTACAGCCATGAGTCGAGTACATCCCAAAAACAAGAAAAGGAAAATTCCTGGGTAACCTGTATGCAAGAGTTTAAGAAGTTAAGGCAGATGGAGATGCAGGTGCAGGTGCAGGTGATACGGAAGTATGTAGCAGCACAACCAGACCTTAAGCATTTGCAATCACATATTCAACATGTACAATCGCAGAATGACAATCTCATCGAAAAGATTCTAGGGGTCCATGGTGATGTCACAAACCTTATGGAGGAAAATAGAGCACTGAGCAAAGAAACTAAAGCTCTAAAAGAAGAAATCGACAAGTTGCGTTGTGTGCTGCTCTTAAAGAGGTTAAAAACCCTATGGCCGATAATAAAGCACTACGCACTGATATCAAGGCTTTGCAGGATAATATAAAGCCTGCTCTCAAGGAAGCTAAATACCATAAGAAAATAGAGCATTATGCAAGGATGTTAGGTTTCTGCAGAATGATATCAAGACATTATTGGAAGATAATGCTGCCTTGCATGCCGCCCTCAAGGAGGTTAAAACCCCCAAGGAAGTAAATCATGCATTACGCAACGACATCAACGCTCTACAGGATGATATCAGGACCCTACTGAAGGATAATGCCGCCTGGCGCACCACCCTGGAGGAAGAGAAAGAAGCAAATGGTAACATCACTGAGCAAATAAAAACTATAATGGATGAGATGGATCAGAATTCAGGATTGAATGATGTGATCCTCACAGGGCTCAGAGTTACACCCGGGTCAAAAGATAGGCAAGCTCATAACAGAGGAGAACCAGATGGAATGAATGTTCCAAAAGCAAAGCAACAGATTGTCAGCTTCCTACAATCAAGGGAGGTGGATATCGATATCAACACCATTGACACTTGCATCCCGCTGTATGGCAGAAACACCACACCTGTCGTCATCAAGTTCACCAACAGGGAATTCCAAACTGCACTGCTGGAACACAGAAAGAACTTGAAAGGCACAAACGTCTACTTAAATGAGCATCTGACAAAACGCAACGCTGACATTGCCAAGAAAGCACGAGACTCGAGGAAGCAGGGAAAGATACAAAGTACTTGGAGCACCGACGGGAAAATATACGTCAAGCTACATGGAGGTCCAGGAGAAGCAGGAGGGCTGGTTGTCAAAGATATCAACAATCTGGATGCATACTAAATGTCATATAATCATGACAAAAAGGATAAAAGAGGACACAACACACAAAACAGTAAAATTACATTCAATAATATGAACGCTGATATCAACGTTGGAAGGGCACGCTCAACAAAGTATTAAACTCGGTAACTCAAGTACTTACATTTAATGACACTCGCAGTACAAAACCAAGACAGCAAGAAGTTGATCCGGAAATCAACACGGGAAGAGGAAAGGAAAGAGGAGGAAAACATTTTTTTTCCAAAAGAAAAATATGATATAAGCATGTATGTATGTAATATATATATATATATATATGTGTATACATATGAATGTATGCGTGTATGCATGTAATATATATATATATATGTGTATACATATGAATGTATGCGTGTATGCATGTAATATATATATATATGTGTATACATATGAATGTATGCGTGTATGCATGTAATATATATATATATGTGTATACATATGAATGTATGTGTGTATGCATGTAGATACACAGTATGTATTAGTAAATCATGTGAGAAGGGGGTAGGGTTAAATAAGCTCTGCTTCTTCCTACTCCTTTTCGGACATGTAGAACTGAGGAATGTAACACGAATAATTCTTGTACAATGTATGCATGTTTCAAACAAATTCTACCAAACCAAACCAAAAAAAAATGAAATTTTTAGAAAATTAGGTAGCATTTGGTTGTAATATTAGGGGAATAAAGTCATGATGTTACAGAATTAAAGGCATAATTAGGAGACAAGTTGAAAAAATTGAAAATTTAAAAAAAAGAGAAGAAATGGAAAAAATAAAAAGTACAAAGTCACAATTTTATGAGAATAAACTTCCATCCATCTATTATTCTATACCGCTTATCCTCATTGGGGTGGCAGGTATGCTGGAGCCTATCCCAGCTGACTTGTTATGAGTAAAAACAAAGCCATGGAATGGAGTGACTTTGTGGCATGGAGTTCATTTTTATTTTTTAAAAGTCGTTATATTACGAGAAGCAAGCAAAACAATAGTTGTAAAGTTGTAATTTTTGGAATATTAGGTTGGGAAAAAATTTATATGGGAATATAGTTCAAATATTGTGGGACTAAAGTCATAATATTACCATAAAATATTACAATCAAATATATAATTTTTGTTTTATAATGACTAATCTTTTTTTTGCTGACAATTTAAATTAAAACATGACTGGAATCACAGTGTTAGAAATAATATTCAAAATATAAAGTCTCCTCAGCACTTTAATCCATCTAATTCAGAGACTAATTACTAATTATTAAAGTAATTACTTGCTAGAAAATGCACACGTTTAGTTCTAATCACTGTTAAAAAATGTACACGACATAGGATGTTTACAGCGAAAATGTGAGCGGTGTGTCAATAGTTTTTGAGGACAGAGGATCATCTCAAGATGAAATAGAAATTAAGCCGTTTTTATTCTAACCAGATATGATGAAACCAGCGTCTGAATCAATCTGAAGCAAAAAAGACATGGAGATGAAGATTGGTTGACTTCAAAACACAGATTGTGTTATCCTTTATCCATCAATTATTATTTTAAATCTGCTTCATAATCAACATCAACATATTGCTGCGAAAAGATGTTTTACAACATGTATAGTACTTTGAATGCTTGTCGTTTTGGTGGTATAGTGTTTAAAATAGTAAGACATGTCTTACTGTTTTGTGTCACCTTTGACGTTCTCGTTCTCCATTTTTCCCGTGTAGCATTCCATCAGGAATAGCATCCAAAATGCATTTATATCGTACTTTCAGGCCAAATGCTTCTCGTAAAGAAAGGGTTCCTTCAAAGCAGTCTTCAGTGAATTGATTGCCTAGAACAGAATGTGAGGTTGTCTTTCATTCTCTGTACTTGCTTCGTTCATTCTTCATTCAGTCATTCAGTCTTTATTCAGTCTTAAACCTCGGTCTTTTGGTAAAGAACACAAACTTACAGTATCACTCGGACACTATCAACAGCCAGCCTACTATAAATGTACATACTATAAATGTAATTTTTACTTATTTAGGAATTTTTAAAAAATTACCAATATAGAACATGTAATCCATTTAACCCTGTCTACTGCATCCTCTTATTTCGCACCAACTACCTTCATGTCCTCTTTCACTACATCCATAAACCTCCTCTTTGGTCTTCCTCTAGGCCTCCTGCCTGGCAATTCAAAACACAGCATCCTGCTACCGATATATTCACTATCTCTCCTCTGGACATGTCCGAACCATCTCAGTCTGGCCTTTCTGACTTTATCTCCAAAACCTCTAACATGTGCTGTCCCTCTGATGTGCTCATTCCTGATCCTGTCCATCATGGTCACACCCAAAGAGAAGTAAAAAGACGGTTTGCCAAAACAGAATTTCTCTGAACCTAAGTAAAAATAAAATGATGCTCTTTGGAAATAGCAGAAGAGACACTTGCGGGGAATACCTGTACAAATCGATGGTGAGGAAATTGAAAGGGAAAGGGAAAGAATGGGAAAGAATGAACATACATTTTTGGGAGTCATAATTGATGACAGAATGAGTTGGAAACCTCACATCAAAAACACACAACATAAAGTTGCAAGGAATACTTCAATACTGAATAAAATAAAATGTCTCCTGGATCAAAAATCACTCTATACTGTCATTGTTTGTTGGTGTTACCATATCTAACTCATTTTGTTTGGAGGTATGAGCAATAACTACAAAAGGACAATTCACTTGCTAAATGTATTGCAAAAAAGATCAATTAGGGTAATCCATAATGTGGCGTATACAGAACACACAAATCCACTATTTCAAAAATCACAATTATTACAATTATTAATAAAATTTAACGCTCTAAAACAATGCTCTAAAATGAGTGGTTTCCAGAAACATTACAAGCAGTTGATGTTTATAAAATACAAGGAATACACGTCAAAAAATACACGTCTTCTCACTACTACACCATTGTTCTGTTGTATTTATTTATATTCTATTTATTATTATTCATTACGATTATCAGTCATCATGATTGCTATGTAATTTAATTACCAAGACAAGGACATTGACTTCTTTTTAGCACACACTATTTTAGACATACTAACTGCAGGAAGTCTACAAATGTATTGAAATAGGGGAAAAAATCTACNGGGGAAAAGACGGTTTGCCAAAACAGAATTTCTCTGAACCTAAGTAAAAATAAAATGATGCTCTTTGGAAATAGCAGAAGAGACACTTGCGGGGAATACCTGTACAAATCGATGGTGAGGAAATTGAAAGGGTGAATGAACATACATTTTTGGGAGTCATAATTGATGACAGAATGAGTTGGAAACCTCACATCAAAAACACACAACATAAAGTTGCAAGGAATACTTCAACACTTCAAAAATCACTCTATACTGTACTGTGTGCAATAACTACAAAAGTACACTTCACTTGCTAAATGTACTGCAAAAAAGATCAATTAGAGTAATCCATAATGTGGCGTACACAGAACATACACACAAATCCGTACACACAAATCCACTATTTCAAAAATCACAATTATTACAATTATTAATACAATTTGCTGATCTGGTAAACTTTCAAACCGCTAAAATGATGCATAAAGCAAACAACAACCAGTTACCAAAGAATGTCATACATTTTTTCTCAACAAGAGAGGAGAAATATGCTCTTAGGAATAGACTAAACCTAAAACACAAATATGCAAGAACAACACAAAAAACCTTGAGTACTTCGGTACGTGGAATCAAATGATGGAACGCTCTAAAACAATGCTCTAAAATGAGTGGTTTCCCGAAACATTACAAGCATTTGATGTTTATAAAATACAAGGAATACACGTCAAAAAATACACGTCTTCTCACTACTACACCATTGTTCTGTTGTATTTATTTATATTCTATTTTTATTATTATTCATTATGATTATCAGTCATCCTGATTGCTATATAATTTAATTACCAAGACAAGGACATTGACTTCTTTTTAGCACACACTATTTTAGACATACTAACTGCAGGAAGTCTACAAATGTATTGAAATAGGGGAAAAAATCTACCAGGGGTAGGACTAAATAAGCTTTGCATCTTCCTACTCCTTTTTGGACATGTGAACCTATAAATTATATTAAGTGATGTATTCCAATGTCATTATATGCATGTTCAAATCAAATTAAACCATTACCATTACCAACATTCATTTTCCCTGCCACTTATCCTCATTAGGGTCGCGGGTATGCTGGAGACTTTGGGCGGGAGGCGGGGTACACCCTGGACTGGTTGCCGGTCAATCGCAGGGCGCATATAGACAAACAACCAGTCACACTCACATTCCCACTCTAATGGACAATTTAGAGTCGCCAATTAACCTAACATGCATGTTTTCGGAATGTGGGAGGAAACCGGAGTACCCGGAGAACACCCACCCACGCACGCACGGGGAGGACATGCAAACTCCACACAGAAATGCCCAACTAAGATTCGAACCCAGAACCTCCTGACTGTGAGGCCAACATGCTACCCATTCATCCAACGTACGGCTGATTACCAACATATGTAAGCAAATTTGATAAATCATGTCATTGACCCTTTTAGTCATTCCTTGTGTATGTATGTATGTATATAATTAATCATTAATTTCAACGTAAACTGCATTTTTTTAGATCACTCTAGTGAAGAAAAAAAAGACTTATACTGTTTATACTGTTCATATTACTTTTCATTGAATCATTTAACGTGTAGTGATTCGTGTTTTTATGTACAATAAATGCACACCGACATTTCCTTTAAAAGTAAGCAAAACCCTCCGAATGTGATTTCCCGCAACTTTCTACACAAAACACATGACAATGCGACGCAACAAAGTGTGTAAAAAGGCGTGTCAATAAAGAATAAAGAACAAAGGGATGCCGCTGTTGCCTTTTATCCCTTCCTTTGGGTCAGGTGTGTTGTCATCACAGATGCGTTGCCGCGGGTGACGCCGCTTCGGATAACTTTTTTGTTTTTTGCGCAGACCTTTTGATTGTGAAACCTGCACTGCAGCTTGTGTAACTCGGCCGGCGTGAGCGGCCTTTGAAAGATGCTTGACGGAGATTAGATATGTTTGTGTTGTCGGGCCTGCAGCTTGATGAAATGTTGCAGAGTGACAAGCAGGCGTAACATTGCTTTACCTGAAATTTTATTTGGACTGGTTGGACGGTTTTCTTACATGGCACACGTTAAGGGGGTCACACTTTTACAGTGTAAACCAATACAGTGCACACTAAAACTCAAAATATATCCACTTATGCATAAAATAATAAATATGAAAAATATGAGATTTTAATAAATTTGTCATAAAGTCAAGCAAATTGAGTTCAAATGCTCAACTGAATGTGAGTACCTTGAAGCGCAGAAAAGAACTAATAGTGGTGTGCATATAACGAGGTGACACATTGAAAATTAAAGAAACCATACTTGACTTTTTGTCTGCCGCAAAAACGGATGCATTTTGTAGAAATACTTTAAAGTAGGGCTGCAGCTATTGAATGTTTTAGTAATCAAATATTCTACCAACAATGTTTTTGATTAATCGGAATTAAAACCAAACAAAGAACAACCAATTGGTTTAATTTTTTAGATAATTGGGTATGGACTACATGATGGTGCTTTTGTACATGAATTTATCCATTCCAGATGGTAACTATTTACTGGCGCAGGAGAGAAATACTAAGACTAAAGGACATATGACATTATGTTGATGGCTGAGCATTTACAATCCCTAAACGCGGACGAGCTGGCTAGAAACAGGCTCCAGCAAACCCCCGTGACCCTATTGAGGATAAGCGGCATACGGACAGCGCTGGTGAAATAAACTCTGCATGAAGTCTCGTTACTGTCTTAATGACGCGCCACGCCTTCGACAGTCATAATTGAGAGAAAGCTAGCCCTCAACACAAACATGTGCAGTTGCGCTTTGTATTCAACTTGCTGTTTAGCCAGATTTGATCAAGGTACTTGAATTATTTGCGGAATCGTTGCAGTGTCAGAAATTGCAGTTTCTTTTTTTCTATGTGGCATGAGTTAATGTTAATGTTTGTTTGGCCTTGACCTCAATTCTTTGCTCTGCCTTGTTTTTGCTGCACTTGGTTGTAATTGTGTGTGTGTGTGTGTGTGCGTGCGTGTGTGTGTGTCCACTTTGGGTGCGTGGGGTGTCAGAGCAGACTTGGTGCTTGGAGCTGCATGTCTGCACAACTCTGACGGCTGATGCAACTCTGAGCCAAAGAGGTGCAACTACACTGCAGTGGCCAGAATATTAGGGACACCTGCACACCCAGACTCGTGACATCTACTCAGAAACATTTGCTTTTGGAAAGAAAGTAATGCTCTTTTTATCGTTTGCAATATTCTTATTGTGGTTGCATTTAGCACACATTGTCACAGTAGCGCTTGTTCGATAATTGTACCGTGTACCGAAATAATAGCTAATTTAAACCATATGTATTAATGAAAAATGCATATTGTATGCACAACCGAGCCTACTACACGTACACATTGTGCAAGCTCAGAGCCCAAACTTTTTAATCCATTAAGGGGAAGTGAATTTTGGACACGGCCTCTAATTTTAGTTTTTGCTCGGCGAGTGTTTGTTAACTTGCTCTCCGTCAGCACGCGTTGCAACTATATATGGTGTGTGTGTGTGTGTGTCTTTTAAAGGACGGGATGTGACTGCTGAAGTTTGATGGTCGGGGGTGGACGTGTGATTCACAAGCAAGCGGCACTGAGTAAAGTGACTGGAGGCGTGACCACAGAATCCTGAATTCATTCACACAGGCATCTCCTATACAGGCATGTACACGCATATGTGTGTGTGTGTGTGAACACCTAGTCCCTGTATGAGTTGTTAAAGGTCTCCTATTATAATATTTTTCATCAATTTTATTTGTTTAAAGGAGAGCCACTATACTCATTTTTGGGCCTTTTGGTATTGAGTTCTGGACTCCAGTAGAGCAGCTACACACGCTAACCCGCACAGAAAGCTTTCTAGATCTTCCAGCGTCTCTTCCTGCAGCGTTTCCTTCGGTTTCCTGCCTCCCGCCCAAACGGTCTGCGTTATTTACTCCACCCCCGGCCCTCCTCCATTCACGTGTCCCGCCGAGCCCACTCCGCTGTGATTGGTCGCTCTCCCAAGCGTTCCCGAGGACTTCTAGACAGCTGCCGAACACCACTTTCTGATTCTGGTGGTACAGGAGTTGATAGTAAACAATGATTTATCTTTTCAAAATGTCCGCTTATAACAGCTGTTAGCAGCTCCAGATATGGGTGAGCTGGTAATTTGCATGCATGCAAGTAACACTCCCTCCATTCCCTGGATGCACACTCTATAATACTACACAGGCAAGCACATTTGTCCCATTACTTACACAAAATAAACAGTTAGGACACTGATAAATCGTTACTTTTAGCTTACTCTTCTGACTCTTCAACTTGACCAACTAACGTTGGAAGGGCGTTGGCGTCAGCAACATTTTGGTATCTTATTTGCCCGTGTTCACAAAACAGTCCTGCTTGAAGAGTCGTTGACAGATGAGCATATGTTTTTCTTGCTGGCTTGGAATTACCAAGTCTAACCACTTCTGCCTGATGCTTGCCTCTTTAGGAAAGCTAAACAAAATTACCCTTCCCTCACACCCAAACAAACATTTCCTGGGCGCCATTGCTCAATGTGAAATGATGACATTCTTGACAACAGAGTGAAGCAGAGCAGGGCGAGGGTAAGCGTACAGTGTACACCTGGGCATGCCCATATAAGGGAGTCAGGGTTTTTGACATCAGTGGAACTCGGTGTTGAAAAACAACTCTGTGAAAAACAGCATGCAGAGCCATCCCAAACTGTGTTCAGGGCTCACTTCCAAATGGGCAAACCTTATTATCTGACGTATTGGCGTCGTTTACCACGAGAATGCAACTTTGTAACAACATTTACAGGTCAGAAAAGAGGAAAAGCATAATTGGTCCCCTTTAACTGTTTGCGTTCTTGAAACACAGTGGAACCTTGCTTACTGTCAGTAATTCATCCAGAAGATCCAACTCCATGTTAAGACAAAACACATGTTTTAGTTTTACAATTCTAGTTTGACATGCAGAAAACAATTTCAAATGCATGTAAATATAAACCTTCCTTGATGGACGACGTGAAGGGACAAAAACATGATGTGGTAGGGGGATCGACACAGACGCAACCTTCATGTTTTGCCATGCCATGTTGATCTCGCTGCCTTGTGATGTCATTCAGTTCCTGTCAATCATGTCTTTAAAGCAGGTAAAAGTAACCTTAAATGTTCATTTATCCCTTTCATTCATCATTTATATGACTTGAGAATTGTTTTATGCATTTAAAACTACAATTGTAAAACTTGAAAAAGGTGTTTTTTTTCCACTGTACCTGCTTCGGAGCTGGTTTGGCGTTGGGTCTCAAGGCTTTGGTTTTCCATTGTCATGGTTCCACATTTGGTTCAAACTGAAGCTGTCTTTTTTTTTGGTTCAACTTTGTCTCCAAAAGTTTGCTGTGCTTTGTGGGAAAACCGTTTGCATAATGAGGTGGCCGGGGTTACCTAAAAAAAAAAAGTCTGCAAATTAAATCTATCTTTATTACTTTGCATTGTAAACTCTAACAATGAAAACGCTGTGAAAACACGGACACCAGAGAAAACCCGCTGTCTCTTTTGGACAGCCAGACAAGTGCAGGAACGGCGACAAGAACCTGGCCAATACTGGAATGCCTCACATGGCTTCTGCGGGTTTTGTTTGGTCGTTTGAACACATACAAATCAAATTTAAGAAATTAAAGAAGGACTACAGAGACCAAAAGAAAGACATAGACAGGAGAGGCAGTTGTCTGAGTAGAGTAATGCTTTATTTTGAGGAGATCAACAAAGTTTTGGCGCACACACATCGGCGCGCCATCTTGTTGGTGTGTTAAATAGCACAATAATCATGGAGGCCATCACAAAAGAAGACCCAGGCACAAGTCAGAGCTGCCTGGACTCCCGTAAGATGTATTTGTTTAAAGGGATAGTTCCGATTTTTTTGACATGAAGTTGAACGACATCCCCATCGTTCGTGTCGTACATCAACCGTGACTAATCCTCCCATTGGTCTCATTAGTCCAGTCCTGTTTGGTTAATTGCTGGGGCTACTTAAGTAAATAGTTTGGCTTCTCAAAACAATATGCTTTCAAAGGAGTAATACATTTGCATGACAAACACTCCCCAAAAAAGTCAAACCTCACAAATGGCTCGGCTTTGCTTTTCTCTTCCATCATATGTATATGTGCGCTCTGGTTCATGTTTGCATGTGTTAGCAAGCTGCTAACCAGGACATTTTCTCATAAAAAATACATTAAGAACACAGTTGGACTCACACACTGTGTATTAACGCCATAGTGTACACTAACCGGGGCGTACGCTAACTGAGGCTGCGCTGTATTAGAAGTGTCATCTGTCCCACAATAGTAGGATATTTACAACATGGTGGTCCTCTCACCTTAGTTTTGTCTTTCTTTCTCCGCAGACGGAGTAATCCACCGTGCTGGACCACCACTCTGACGCACACACATGAACTGTGTGTGTGCGTGTGTGTGTGTGTGTGTGTTACTTACACTGATGAACGTGTGTTAATGAGCTGTGTGGAAGTGTGTTTGTGTGAAGAAAGGGTATAATTATCTAAGCGTGTGTTTTTGCCAAGTCATAGAAAGCACCGTACTTTCCGTGTCGTGCAAATGAACACGCGCACACACACACACACACGCAGACAAACACACAAACACGTTGCATTTACATACCCATGCATAGACAAAGAGGACGCAAAGAAGACAAAATAAATGGGAGACAAATATGAATATGTATTTATTTCACCTTACAAATATACAATGTAGTGCTGTAAAAACTTTGGCAGAGCATCCGTTATCGCCATAGCTCGGACACTCTCCTGACCTCCGCAAGGCTGTTTACATGCTCTTCCAACACAATCAGACCTACCTGATTTTTCCCCCCTCCATAGCAAAACAGCTTATACCCTCCTCTAGTGCATTTGGTCTTGCTGTCTTTCCATCTAGCCTCTTGGACATATTCTATATCAAATTTTTTTTTCTCCATCATGTCATCTATCGTCCTACTCCTCCCTTTCATTATGCAAATGCTTTGGGTCCCTTTTCTCAATGCGACTATCTCTCTCTTTCCTCACACATCTTCCCCATCTTCCCTTTCTGTTGACAATGCCAGTGCCGATTAGGGTATAAATTCTTCCAATGATAGGAAAATGACTTTTTCTATGACAGCGCTGAGTGAGAAAGGCAGAGCAAAAACAAAAGAGTGAAAATGAGCAAGGCTGAAGGCGGAGGAGATGCGGAGACTATAGACAAAGAAATTGTCGCTAAACGGGGAGGTACCGCTGTAATATGGAAGTGCTTTGGTTTCAATAGAGCAGATATTCTGTAGTACAGACATGTGGAGTAGCCGAGCGACTCAGTCATATATTCGCCTCACGGTCCACTACCTAACCAGGGTCTGGACTTTGAAGTCGTCCTGTCTCCTGTGATTTGAAGGAGTCCATTCTCCAGGGACGGGATTTAGATGAGAAGAAACAAGCGTGTGTAACTACTAACAGTGGATCTAAAGTTGTGGAACCATCTGCCCTGAACAACTGGAATAGACTGGCTTGCTTTGGACACTCTTTACACAGTACCATAGGTAAGCTAAATTTTGCTTGACTTATTTTATGTTATAATATATGGGTTAAGGTTTGTAGCTTTTTATACAAGTCTCCGCTGAATTTAATTATATTGTCATATCGTGATACATCCCAAAAATATCATGATACATACTAAGGTCCATGTTGCCCAACCCAAGTGGTGATCAGTGTAAACCAGGGAAGCGAGTGATCTGGTATGGAAAACCAGAAAAAACCGAAAAACCGTTGTCGCGTTACGGATGCCCTTCCTGATCAAAATCTTCAGACCAGTTGAGAAATTGCTACAGAATTTACATTGTTCACTGTGGGATCTTAATGGGGTTCAAAAGTAGAGCTTCAAAATGCAAAAAGAAGCAACTAATCTGGATAATCAAGTCATTGCAAAGAAGCATTGAAGTGAAATTGGCTGCTCATCAGCTGATCATAATTTTGAGACGAGATATGATATTTTTCTTTTGTTAGTCCCACAAAGGGAAATTCCGGGTTTACAGCAGAAAAAGTACAAGCGCACACATGAGCAGAGTACAAAAGCACACAAGAGCAGAGTAAGTGTAAAAAGCACGGTGATGTTCATTGTTAACCACGTGAAAAATGGGTTTGGCCATGCTTGATGCCAGTTTTCCCAGTAGGCTAGTGGGAATGGTGCTATAGGTGGTTGAAAATTGCTTCACGGAGGGCATCCACGGTCTGGAACTGATGTCCATTTTTGTAAAGTTCTCTAGCCATCCATCCCCAAATTTTCTCCATAGGATTTAGAATAGGGAAGCACACGAGATGGTCCAAAAGAGTGTGGTTATTCCGCTGGAAGAAGTCCTTTGTGAAGTGCAGCATTGTCTTGTTGAAAAAGCAAGTCATTATCACACACGAGGGCCTTCAGCCATGAGGGATGCCTCCTGGAACATCTCTGCATAGCCATCCAAGAGTTGCTCGCTTTGTCATGCTAGTGATGTTGGAAGCCATCAGGACTGTCAAGGGGTAAATTTTTCCCCCTCAGAGAATAAAATTTTCTTCCACCTTTCAATGTCCCATGTTTGGTGCTCTCATGCAAATTCCAAACGGGCAATTTTGTGGCGTTGAAGGAGACTAGGCCATCTAATGTTTACTGGACTGCCCTCGGCACCAGTAACAACCTTCATTTGGGCCGAAGATCATCCTGTGTATTGACACATCCTCCAGCTCATGGTCGGTGATATCGGTGATACCAGGGTCGGTGATACCGCAGTCTTTGCATCCAACCCCAGAAGCAATGACCCGCTGCGGGAGGCCTTGCTTATGCAGCTCAACAATCCCACCTGGTTCAAAGAGAGAAAGGTTTTTTGCCTTTGCCATCAACAGATCATGACAGGGTGAATACACAAAATCACGTTCAATCCACTACGGTCTTTTGAGCAGCTGATGAACAGCCATTTTCACTTTAATGTTTCTTTGCAATAATACATTTCTCACATGTTTTGTCACATTCCCATTTCTTATTTTTGCATTTTGAAGCTCTACAGGGAACCAGCATTGCAAAATGTACATTCTTGCAATTTTTCAACTGGTCTTAACATTTCAATCAGGAATGTAGGTTTATTTAGATGAAACTGTTAAGAAATGTTTTTCATTCATTAGTTAAAACAAATGTCAAGTTGAAGTAACTCGATAAAATCAAATGGCAAATTGTGTTTGGAATTGTTTCACATGTTGGTCGTTGTGTAAAGGTTTTTTTTAATGTTCTCGTAGTGCTGCAGTCGGGGGTTGTATTACTTATCACATGCATATGTGTTTCATTTTCTGCTAGTCTCTCATATGTGGTCTGTAATTATGAGAGCCCTTCCATGTGCAAGTTTTGCTATAATGTTAAATATTGCGTATTCTATTAAATACTGTTGTAAAGGAATGGTATAACTGAACCCAGTGACGTTTACAATAAACTTTATATTTAAATGTTATGTGCAACATTTCGTTATGAAGACTGAAGAGAAAAAGGTCATCCTTCCAACGTCATGTAGTTGGTTGGTTAAACAGAATTTTAGCAGATGTTGTCATAACATAGAAATATTGAACGCACACTGTTCTTTTTTTAGTGTTTATATTATATGCTGCAGCCTCCTTTGAGTCTTTTGAAAGTTCAAATTTGACACTTTAGTCCCTAATTTGTTGATTTGGTGTCCTGTCTTGATAATGTTAATGTATTAATTGAACCCCAGCTTCCTATTGCGTGTAGCAATAATGTATGTTTTTGCAAAACTTGCAATAGAAGAAGGCGTACTGTTGTTTAAAGGGATCTCATTGTGGTATTAATGCGGGCTGCTCCTCACCGCTGATACAACATTGGTTCGTTGCTGCTGTGTTGTGCAATAGAATAGGTTTTCCTTTCCAATTTCTCATACGCTCCAAGTCATTATTGCGTTTAAAAAAACAACATTGTTATGTGTGAATTTTCACACGTAGAAAGGAGTTGGGGCCGCACGGTGGTTGACTGGGTAGCACATTGGCCTCACAGTCAGGAGGTTCAGGGTTCGAATCTCCGTTGGGCATCTCAGTGTGGAGTTTGCATGTTCTCCCCGTGCGTGTGTGGCTTTTCTCCGGGTACTCCGCTTTCCTCCCACATTCCAAAAACAATCATTGGTGACTCTAAATTGTCCATTAGAGGGTGAATGTGAATGCTTGTTTGTCTGCCATGCGATTGACTGGCGACCAGTCCAGGGTGTACCCCGCCTCTCGCCCAAAGCCACCTGGGATAGGCTCCAGCATACCCGCGAGCCTAATGAGGATAAGCGGCATAGAAAATGAATGAATGAAAGTAAGGAGTTCGTGCCTCCTTCCAATTAATGCCTTGTGCTTCATGTACTTCTGCTAAAACACCTTGGTTATAATTACAGCTTTTACAGTTTAACTATGGTTAATTAATTAATAGAACGACATTTTTAAGTAGTTGACAAAATATGAGTATTTGTTTACCAACAAGAGCTTAGTAATAACTGAGACAGAAATTGCCATGTAGAAAGATGAAAAAAAGCTTTATTTACAGCTCTTAAAAGCAATTAAAAAGTCTAATTACAACATCTTCAGTGTGTAATAACAGTATAAACAGATACAAAAAAAAGTAAGACACATGCTGCTACAGTCATACTGGGTCATTCTTTAGTTCCTTTCTGTAGTCCCATTTGAATATGAAAATGTTTTTTTCATCCTCCCGTCCTTTCCACCAAATGCATCACGTCGAGTTTCATCAAAAACACAAACCTCCAGCAGTGTTGACGAGCAAAAAAAAAGAAAAACCCTGACCATCCGTCACATAAAACAAATTTGTGCCGCCCACCACTGAAAGCAGACCGTAATTCATCGTCCGCTTTGCTCCCTGCACCGACTGCCACGCTCTCCTTTTGGCTCTGCACGCACGACAGCGCTTAGACATGAGGTCTTGGGTTTCACGGGGCGCCACGTCCCTTAAGCAAAGTGCAGTCGCTGTCATGGTCACGGCGGCCGGACCGCACAGCAAAGAGCGAACACGTGCCTGAGATTTCTTATGATTTGACTTTAAAAAAAAAGAAGCTAACTTTGTGAAGAAAAATAGTATTGGAAAGTATGTTTTGCAAGCGTGACACAAAATGTCCAAAAGATCCGGCAGTTACGCAATTTTCCGCCCAAATGCATGGGTTCAACTCAGTGTGCAACCATAATGCTTCTTACCTTCATCCGTTTCCCGTGAACAATGGCAATTAAGGAGTGTTATAGGAGCTGGAACTAATCAATCTAATAAAAACAATTAAAATAAACACTGAAATCGGAGAAGGTGTTTGCTGTACAGCCTCTGAATGACTCGTATGCACACATAGGAAATGTACTACCACCCAAAATCGCATACTACCTTAGATAGTGGAAAACTGCTGGGTTGACTCGGTTCCCACCATTCTGTGTAGTATAGAAAGGAAATCGAATCGGGAAAAAGTGCTTGCGTTTTTTGGCTCTTAAAAACCAAAATCACGACAGAGCTGCGGAAGGTCCTGGAAGATTTCTTTTTCAGTATATAACACATCAAACGTTTTTTAAATAAATATAATACTGAGTTATTGAAACCAAATTGAAGTCACTCCCCAAATTTCTGTCCACGCCTGTAGGTTAAAATTTGAGCTGTTAAATGTTTTAAAACATAATCAGATTCCAATTAATTAATCGCGATTAATCATCGTTTGCAAATGTGTCTGAAATACACCCATTTTTATTGTATATTGTTGAAAGAAAGATAAAAGGATATACGTTTGTATGTATGAACAGCTCCATATGAGCAGAAAATTGCAATCAAGCTAAAAGATAGCACACGCTAGGTAACACTAGTTTCTTTAATAGTTGCAAAACATTTAATCACACTTTCATTGTGGTATTATGGGCAATGAGGGGTTGTGTTCAAAGACAACATGTCATTTTAAGCTGAGATGATATGTTTTGAGTTCATTCTATGGTATTTCCGAGCATACTTAAACACAGCAAATTGTACTTCCGCAGTAAGAGTTACAAAGTGAGTGATAAGAAGATCCACTTTTTGTTGTTGTGATGGTCGGAGTGTCCCTGAATGTAACTTGCAGTCATTCTTGACAATGAGAAAGTGTCGTTCCCCGGACGAGCGGACTAGAGGCGTGTTTGTGTCGGAGATACATATATGGTGCTGGAAATGCACTGCTGTTGATGCGTTCAGGTCAGAACATAGAGGTGTGGCTTTATATGACGCATTTCTGTTTTCCCTTCTTCTCAAGTAGGTTTCTTCCAGTATATTTAAGATACCGTGTTTAGCCCCACATGGTAGTGGTACTGCAGGGGTGTCTGGAAGGAGGGAAAGCTAATTTTTTTCCAGCCTACATCATAAATGTATTTATTTTTAAATTCTACCCTCTGTTCCTAGTGGTTTTTACCAAAGACAAAGTCGCCGGGGATCTGTAAAGTTTCCGGATCAGTACAGAACAACGGAATGAAAAACTTTGAAAATGCTCCAGGTGGAGGTTTATACTGATCCGCTCATTTTACAGTCAATCAAAAAGGTGTTCCGCATCAGACAGATCATCCAATCATCATGGAGAAGCCGAGCATCCGGGCGAGCCCATTTCCTCATAGACACCCCAGAGACGCAGAGTGCCCAATGGGCGGGACAAAGCCCAGCATTTATCCAATGACCGTCCAGTTTCGCGCAGTGGAACAACCCACGTTACCCTACTCCATTGAAGTCAGTAGACGCTCTGCCTGTGAAAAAGTGCCGTGCGCTGCGGGGATGAACAAAGGAAGGAAGTGGTGTCAGTTACCTGTGATAAGTAGCCAATTCTGAACAAATGAAGGTATTCTAGTGCACATTTAGTCAATGACATTGCCACTTTTTTGGGACGTTTAAAGGAAAGCCGAGCTTCCTTTTGCAGTCTTAGAGCAATCGCCACCACTGCACCGGTACCGGTACCGTTCACCTTTAATCTGTACCACTTGGTGGAAACTGAGCCAAGTTCATGTCATGCAGAAGCAATGAATTGTGTTTTTATCCAAATGTGAGCGTAAACGTGTTTACCAATCCAAGCTAACCATTCATTTGCCGCTCGGAGGTCTCGCTCTCTCTGGGAGCGTTCAGTCATCCGACGGGCAAGAGCAGACTTGGCGGGGCATGCGCTAATAAACGGATAGGACAAGCCTGTCAGGAGACAGATGTCTGACAGCCACTTTCAGCCTGACGACAATGATAGCGTGCATCCAGAGGCCGAAACCGAGAACGGAGAAGGAAAGTGGTGTTTGATCGCCAGTCCGTCAAGACGTCTCGGACGAAACAAAACAGTATATCTAGTGGTTACACAAACACCCGATGTTTTTTTTGTGCTTCATATACACACACTCTAAGGAAGACTTCACTTATTCACACTCAAAATTTGATAACATACCGATGGCTGTTTTTTGCCTTGGCCTGAGTTTTGTGTGATTTTTTTTGAAAATATTTTTTAAGAGGTGCTATGTATTTCAGAACGGACAGCAGTCATCGGAAGTACTGGTGTGGTGGGAACGGTGGATTTGGGATCGACATGGCGTAAAAGATCCCCTTTGTCTTTCAGGGAACCGGACAACCCGGGGTCTGCAGAATTGACTCAACGCCGTGGTAAAAGACCAAAGGTAAAGAAAACAGGAACAGGGAAATGTACAAGGCACGTTTGGATTTCCACAGATGGCATCTTTCAGGAGGGAGTGCAAATTCCCAACTTTTTGGTTGCTTCATAAAGGCTCAGAGACCGTGAAGAGAAAAGACCGGAGGCGCAAAAGCGAAAATCCACACATTTTAGAGTTCCTGATAGTTCCTTTTTTGGGGGAAAAAAAAAACAAAGCCTGAAGCTTGAAAAGGAGGTTCCAAAAAAACCCCAAAACAACTGAATGAAGATGAAGACACGGATGCTACGTCTGCTGGGTTTCCCCGCGGCTAAACCTGAGGCTGGTCCGGCTGGCCGTTGGCATCGCCGTGCAAGTACCATCCAATCAGAAAGATCAGGAGGCCCATGCAGATCAGGAAGGCGGGCTCCTGGTGAATGTGCGGCAGCAACTGGTTCTGATGGATCACGGCACGCCTACCCTGCGCTCTCTAGAGAAGAAGAAGACGTTGGATACATGTAAATAGTCTCGTACGCAAATATAGCAACATCCCATTCGCTGACCCTGAAATAGCTACGTTGTGTTGATGGTGATGTCACCCATTTGTTAGCCTCGTGGCAGGAATGGTGTTTACCGTAGTTATAGTTGCTGTTTACCCCTGAATCACAATCATTTTTAAATGGCGGCTGTTTGTTTCAGGACAGAAGGACTTTTCTTGTTCCTTGTTTCTGCAGGCGACTGTTTGGGACGACTGTTTTTTGCCGGGAGGCCACACGCTTAAGTTAGTGTCCTACTTAAACATCCTGGAATCACAGGAGTGCCAGAATGAAAAGGAAATACATGTGGAAATGTAAAGAGAATCAATAATACAAAAATATACAAATGTAGTCATAGTCTTTGCCATTTTGTCTTTGCTTTTTCTGTTCTGTCTTTTCCATCTGCTGTTTCGCGTTGCATTTACCCGATGGCTCTGGCTGCTGACAAAAAGCAAAGGCAAAAGAGTCCTACACGTAACGTCTTACACGATGGAGTACATCTCGAAGCTGCTGAGAGAACTTATCACTCTGGCAGAATGTCCCCTTTGCCTTTGCTTTTTGTCGCCAGCTTGAGCCATTCAGTAAATGCAATGAGAAAAAGCAAATGGAAAAGACAAAACAGGAAAAGCAACAGCAAAACGGAAAAGACAAAGACGATACAGGAAAGGCCAGGAATGGAAAAGGAGTATGGCTACATTGGTATATTTTTGTTTTACTGAATCTCATTATACTTCCGCGTGTATTTCCTTTTCATTTTGGTACTCCTGGGATTCCATAAGACATTCCAATGAAAATTGGGTATCTCCAAATTGTGTAACTTGATTTCAGGGAAAACTGGAAATGATATATCAGGGAAAACAAACATCGTCAAATCGTCAATCAACAAATCGTCAGTGAAAGGTATGAAAAACGGCGCCTTGCTTGGTTAGCGTCATTCCTTCCTTCCAGAAGACCTGACACTAACCCAATCAATTTTTCCATAAGAAGTAATCTAAATCAAATTAACAAATTTTGAATAAATTAACAAATTAAGTTTTTATAGTTTTACAATTCAGGTTTTACAATTGGAAACTGATAATTAAGGTTACTTTTACCTTCACCGAAGATGTGATTCTTGATGTGAGTGTTCCCAAAGACACGGTATGGCAGCGAGACACCGCACGACACCCCCTTCCTGTTTTGCCGTGAGTTACGTTTTGAATTCAGTAGCGTTTCTCACCTCAGTAACCCAAAATGGAGCCAAAGAGAGTTGCAAGCGGCAGCACAACACTAAACAG
The DNA here is from genome assembly GCA_024372805.1 of Oostethus manadensis. Classification (NCBI taxonomy): domain Eukaryota; kingdom Metazoa; phylum Chordata; class Actinopteri; order Syngnathiformes; family Syngnathidae; genus Oostethus; species Oostethus manadensis. The sequence continues at coordinate 1,503,848 of QODF01000189.1, read as the reverse complement.
TTTTCAATTCAAGACATAACTCATGGCAAAACAGGAAGGTGGTGTGCGTGTGGTGTGTCGCTGCCACACGGTGTCTTCGGGAACAGTAGCCTTTAACAAAGGTCAAAGTAAAGTCATTGTTCATTTATACACATTAAAAAACGTGTTTTGTGTTGACATTTTTTAGAGTAAACCGCTGATAACACAGATTGATGACCTAGCTAACGTTTGGTTCCGGTTGCCATGTGTTAGCAAGCTAAGCTAACAAGGATGTTTGTGATTAAAAATGCGTTAAGAACACAGTTGGACTCACGCAGTGTTTTAATAACACAACAACATTTGCGCCATGTTGTATGATGACCAAAACAACAAAATTGGGGCAAAATATTGGCAGAAGTGTAACAAAAAGATGCCTAATTTACAAAAACACGCTAACCGAGGTTCCACGGTATCTCCTAATTTGGTCAATTTGCCTTTTTTCTGAACAACGACAGAAAATGACTTTTCTTCATTTTTCAGGTATTTCTAAAAAATTTTCCCATTTTCAAAATTCTCCTCCGGGTTGGGAGTGAGGTCTTGCCTCAGGTGGAGGAGTTCAAGTATCTCGGGGTCTTGTTCACGAGTGAGGGAAGGTTGGAGCGTGAGGTCGACAGACGGATCGGTGCAGCGTCTGCAGTAATGCGGGAAGACCTAGGACACGCTGGAGGGACTATGTCTCACAGCTGGCCTGGGAACGCCTTGGTGTCCTCCCGATGGAGCTGGAAGAGGTTGCTGGGGACCGGGAAGTCTGGACTTCCCTACTGAAACTGCTGCCCCCGCGACCCGGACCCGGATAAGCGGAGAAAAATGGATGGATGGAAGGATGGATTTTTAAAATTGTCACTGTCCAATGAAAAGCATATGTTAAAAGTTTTTGGGAATAATTGGACGCTACCAAATGAATGTCCAATGAAAAGCATGTGTCTGTATCTCCAAAGTTTATTCAGTCATTGATTCATTCTGTATGCCGCTTATCCTCATTAGGGTCACGGGGATGCTGGAGCCTATCCCAGCAGACTTTGGGTGAGAGGCGGGGTACACCCTGGACTGGTCGCCAATCAATCGCAGGGCACATATAGACAAACAAACTCACATTCATACCTGTGGACAATTTAGAGCGGCCAATGAAGCTAACATGCATGTTTTTGGAATGTGGGAGGAAACCGGAGTACCTTGAGAAAACCCACACACGCACGGGGAGAACATGCAAACTCCACACAGAGATCCCCAACAGAGATTTGAACCCAGGTCTTCCAGATCTCCTGACTGTGTGGCCAATGTGCTAACCACTCAGCCACCGTGCGGCCTCCAAAGTTCATGATTTTTTTTTTAAATATAAATGAACATTTTTGGAAAATTATGCCCTCTTCATTGGACGGCATCTTGACAAATGATGCCTATTCCACTTGTAACAAACAAGTGATATCAACCACCATCGGTGGCATCTGGGGAAACCAAACTGTGGGATTGTGTGCTACCAGCCACAAGTTGTTGATGTTCCGTTCTACCCACCACAGACTAAGTCCTACTTGTCTTAGGCTACTCCAAATACGTAACCACATCTCCCACTCAGCTTCTCTGACACACTTGTCTCCAGATGTGACTATAGCAGGTGTTTTGGTCTGCTCTTTTGTCCTTTCAGCCAACAGTCCCATGCTCTGGCAAGGACTCATCGCCATTCATTCCCATTGCGTCATCATCATCATCATCAGCAGCAGCAGCAGGATCCCCTCTAGAACCACCCCCTGGAGCACCGGGACTCCAGAGAGGTCTGTAAAAACTCACGCAGACTTGGAATGTTGAACCAAATCCATGCCAACAATCCCAATACCGGACTTTATTGAATCATTAATAAATATTTATAAGTGGAATTTCAACGATCCAATTAAGTGTCATTAAGTGGCTTTTTCTGTCATTCCTGGGTCCTCTGAGGACGCGACCCCATCATATTTTGCGTGACAAAAATGGCTGAAAATCGACCCGTCAGAAAAGTGGCATGAGGATAAGGAACGTTTCACCAACTTCCTGGACCAAAAACAGTGGAAACAAGCCGTTTTTTGAAGTTACTGTATTGATAACCAGTTCATAGACCATTCATTTATCCTTTGTGGGAGTACCTTTACTGTAAAGAACCCTGACCATAAAGAACCTTGATGTTCATTGGATGGCCGCAACAATGCGACCGGCTGCTAAAATATTTGCAAATCTGTTCAAGTGAAGCCAGCTGCCGTACGTAATATTAGGGGTGTAAAAAAAAAAAATAATAAAAAATATTAGGGGTGTAACGGTACACTAAAATGTCATCTGGTTCGGTTCAGTTTTTTCGAAGTGCTCGGCTCGGTTAATATTCAGCACAAAAAAGGCAGAGAAAATGCCTTTAAATGCTTTATTTATTTATTTTTTACGCAAACATATATTTTTTAATAAAAGCGACTCATTTCGGTGATATTTCAAATAACTTTAGACTCTGACTTTTTTTAATAGAAAAATTATAGACCGTTGCATTAAAAATATACGTATGTATGTATAAAAAGACTGTAAACTCTGAACACTTAGCCACAGCCTGAATATGACAAATGTAAACCTAAAATAGCACAAAACACCACCGAAACGGCGCGCATGTGTACCGAACCGAACATGCAAAATCAAAATGGTTCAATACATCCGTTACACCCGCAGTAATCATGCTTTGCAATGCGCAGCGTCATCTCCCACAGAAGAGCCGTTTCCGTGGCAGATTCCTTTACTGTCCTGCCCCACTGAAAGACTGAGCAGACCACTCCTACCCCACGCCATGTGGTTTTTCAACCCAACAGAGGCGGAGCGATAAAAGCACACACAGGACTGGACTTTTTACTATGTTTTATAATTTATAATTATTATTAAAATCATAATATCTTATAATATTGTAATAGTATGACGAATATTTTTTTATGTATTATTGCACTAAAAATTGGAAGTGTCCTGTAATGTATCATTTATTTATTTATGATTTTCTTATTTACCCTAATGATGATAAGAGGTACAGAGAATGGATGGATGGATGGAGTTTCTTATTTTTCTCATTTGTCTTGCCTTGATTGTTTTGTTCTGTGATTAAGTGATTAAGTTTATAATGACATTTTTGAAGGCTGCTTGAAATACACAGTATATTTCTCTTGGAGATGAATAGCGCATCTATCTTTATCTCTCTTTTAACTTACAATTTTGGCCAAATAGTTGGGAGGGCCCCCCTGAGGGGGGGGGTTGCGCCAGAGGCTGGGAGTAGTTTCAACGTGCAAAACTGCCAACATGTACACATTTATTGTACTCAACATGCAATCTGACTCTTGCGTACGCTTGTATGCTTCACAGCTCCCCATTTTGTTGCATTTTACTGGTTTCAGTTCCAAGTTCAGTCCAAAATATGAAATATGATCAGTTTTTCAACAGTATTTGAAAATAACTGAGAACCACTGGGTTAGAGTGTGTATTTGCGTTGGCAGGAGGACGTCCTGTGTTGGCCTGAAGCCTTTAGGATGAAGCCTGGCCGAACGAATCATCAAAAACGCGCCTCCTGCCTCTGGGCCAGGGCAAAGAGCGGGATATGCGAGCTGTGTGGTCGGTTTCGGAGAAGTAAGCCAAAACCCACATAGACCGCTAGTGCTGGGACAGGAAACAGGTGAGGGGGAAGACTGGTTTTCCCGGTTATGAATCACTTTGGGCTTATAATTGTGACAGTGTCGAACACATACAGGTCAAGCAAGGAGCTCTTCCGGCGATACCCAGGAGGCCAGCTGAACGTAAGTTCCATGTTTTATGTGCTGGAGCCCTTTCGACATCATCTTTGAAAACAAACCACAAAAGTGATTTTCGACAGGAGAAGTAAGCCGTTTTTGTTTTATCCCTTCCTAGGCGCTTACTCGTCTGCTCCCAGGCTACAGTTCAAAAATCAAACTGGCTTTCAGTCCACTTGATGATCGTCGCCGCAGAGATTGTTTGTGAGGGGAACACAGGTCAGAGTTTTGCTTGGATTGTGTCCAGGTTTTGTGCTGAATGTGGTTAAAAAGTGATGACATTATGACAAAACTGTTTTTGCTTATTTTTACATTGGATGTCATTACAAAAACAGGCAAATTTGAGCTGACCTTATCAGATATATGTATATATTTTTATCATTTTTTATATATATTTTTTACTTTTCTTTGTTTAATTGTCTGAATTCTGACCTCCACTTTTTTTTTAAGGCAAACATGTATACGTGTAAATACAGTATCATGAAAAATTGCAGGATGCCCAGTGGGATATTTTTGTCCCAGCTGAACTACAACTAGAAAAATGTAAATATGCAAGCGCCACTTTAATATTTTGATATTTAATATAATAATATAATTTAATAAGTTGTATACATCAAGAAAAAATTGTTCTGTGATATAAGTGAAAACGCTTATTATATGATATTTATGACTTGTCTCTTTTTTCCCCAATTTTTGCAGGGTTTTTTTTCCAGATGTTTACATTTTTTGTTAAATAATAGTTTCTGGTTGTAATATTATAATATTGTGACGTTATTCTCATAACATTTCTTTTTCCCTAACCAAATTTTCCCAAAATATTTAGTTTTATTTGTTTTTTACAATATTGACTTGAAAATATTGAAAATATATATATTTTTATCTTTATTCCTACTCTGTGTAACTAAAATGACATTTATTTTTTTATAATAGGTTTATTCTCTTTTTTTTTTCACTTTATTCTCATAAAATCACCTGTTTTTTTATTTATTTTAAAACTAGTCCCAACATTTCAATTTTCTTCTAGTCAATTTTCTTTTTAATATTATGACTTATTTCCCATAATATTTTGACCATCCATCCATCCATCCATCCATCCATTTTCCACCGCTTATCCGGGTCCGGGTCGCGGGGGCAGCAGCTTCAGTAGGGAAGTCCAGACTTCCCGGTCCCCAGCGACCTCTTCCAGCTCCATCGGGAGGACACCAAGGCGTTCCCAGGCCAGCTGTGAGACATAGTCCCTCCAGCGTGTCCTAGGTCTTCCCGGGGGCCTTCTGCCGACTGGGCATGCCCGAAACACCTCACCAGGGAGGCGCCCGGGAGGCATCCGGACTAGATGCCCGAGCCACCTCAACTGGCTCCTCTCGATGTGAAGGAGCAGCGGCTCTACTCTGAGCTCCTCCCGGATGGCCGAGCTCCTCACCCTATCTCTTAGGGTGAGTCCAGCCACCCTACGAAGGAAACTCATTTCCGCCGCTTGTATCCGCGATCTCATTCTTTCGGTCATGACCCATAACTCATGACCATAGGTGAGGGTGGGAACGTAGATCGATCGGTAAACAGAGAGCTTTGCCTTCCGGCTCAGCTCTCTCTTCACCACGACGGTCCGGTACAGCGACCGCATTACTGCGGATGCTGCACCGATCCGTCTGTCGATCTCACGCTCCAACCTTCCCTCACTCGTGAACAAGAACCCGAGATACTTGAACTCCTCCACCTGAGGCAAGACCTCACTCCCAACCCGGAGGGTACAGTCCACCCGTTTCCGACTGAGAACCATGGCCTCGGATTTGGAGGTGCTGAGTCTCATCCCAGAAGCTTCACACTCAGCTGCAAACCGCTCCAGTAAACGCTGAAGGTCACAGCCTGATGAGGCCATAAGGACCACATCGTCTGCAAATAGCAGAGACGAGATCCTAAGGTCACCAAGCTGGACTCCCTCAACACCTTGACTGCGCCTAGAAATTCTGTCCATGAAGATTATGAACAGAATCGGTGACAAAGGGGAGCCTTGGCGGAGGCCAACGTTCACCGGAAACAAGCTCGACTTACTGCTGGCAATGCGAACCAGGCTCCTGCTTCGATTGTACAAGGACCGAATGGCACGTAGAAGCGGACCATCAATCCCGTACTCCCGGAGCACCCCCCACAGGACACCACGAGGGACACGGTCGAATGCCTTTTCCAGGTCTACAAAGCACATGTAGACTGGTTGGGCAAACTCCCACATACCCTCGAGTACCCTTGCAAGGGTGTAGAGCTGGTCCAGTGTTCCGCGACCGGGACGACCGGTTATTTTGACCATATTGTGGAATATTATACATTCTTACCTAACCAAATTTTGCAAAAATTACAACTTTATTCATTGTTCTGTTTGTCATGGTATCACAACTTTTTAAAAATGTTTTCTTTAATATTTCAACCAAATGCGGACAATATTTTCCCCATAATGATGACTTTTTGTCGTTAGATTACAACTTTTTTCTCTAAATTCTTGTAACATTTCTGCGGATTTTACAATTTTTGCCATTTTTTTTTTCTTGTTCAGTTATATATTAAGAATGTGCCACGGGCCAGTAAAAAAAAACAACAGCGAGCCGCATTTTGGACACCCCGGTTGTACAAACACCTTGTCATCCCCCCATAGAGCCTCGTCTGTCAATCATTCGGCACCCAAGCGATGAGTAACATCTGTTGCTTTCTTCTGCGTTTTGCATAAAGCAAACACGACCCGAATGCGTTCACCTCAGACTTTTCTAGCTCGTGTTATTGATCGCTTTCTTCTGCTGGAAACATGGAGTCAGTCAGCAAGTAGAAAACATGTGATTTTGTTTGCTCGCCACAACTTACTATGCTGCCTTCCAAAAATACCTCCGTGAACAGGGCTACACTTAAAAGGCGTGCACACACACAAATACACAAAATGGCTCAAGCTTTGTTATGTTATTTCTCTGCCTGTCTTTTCCTTGCAAGGCACTGCCTCTTTTGCTTTGCAGCGGCTATGAACCCTTCCAAATGCCCAAAAGTCTGCCTTCGTTCTCATACGCGGTAACGGTTCAAATGTTGTACGTCGTAATAATGTTCTGAATTGCATTGTCGGGATTAGGGGTGGGCATCATAATTGACTGATTAATTACTAATTTGTGAGGATTTGGATGTTTTTAACGGTTTGAAGCCACTTAGGGAAAATAGAGAGCACTACTTGGCTGCAACCAGCAGAGGCGCTGTTGATGCAGCCTGAAGACTACAGACGTTGTGTTGCCCTAAAAAATAATATCAGAAGAAATAGATCATATATTATTTTTAATTTATTATAAAATTCTATACAATTGTTAGGATTATTAGTGGTGTTGGTGCGTACCTGCCAACATGTAAAAATGTATTGTACTCAACATTCAATTTGACTCTTGAATATCTCCTGTTTGCTTCACAGTACAGACAAATAAATGGAAACGATCAATTTCTCAATATTATATCAAATTGGGGGGCGTGAAAACGTTTCCGTCCCCTGGGGGAGCATGAGAAAAATAATTGAGAACCACTGGAGTACATGGTGGTGCTTTTGTATACGAATTCATCCATCCCAGACTGTAACTATTTACTGGAAAAGGAAAGAATCCATAATGACTTTACTAAAACGACTAAATGACATATTAGATTATGTTGATGGTTGTGCATGTACAACTCCTAATCTTTGACAGTCTGACTAGAAATAAGGCACCTTTTATTCATAAGATATTGAATTTTTGTGTGTTCAAAGTGTTCAAAATAAAATGAAGACACCTGCCGTAGTGGAACACATTACTTTCAACTAACTGAGTGAGACACGCCCTTCCTTGTTCGATTACACGCTATTGTCTACTAGAAATGAGCAGCTACCGATTACTGAGCTGAAATGTTATTTTTTTATTTTTAATGGAATTTTCATGTACTATACTAATTATGTTATGAATGTTTTTTTTTAATTTCCATCGTTGATCAAAAGTCAATGAAATTCCGTAATGAATATACAGTGGTGTGAAAAACTATTTGCCCCCTTCATGACTTTTTATTCTTTTGCATGTTTGTTACACTTAAATGTTTCTGCTCATAAAAAATAGTTAACTATTAGTCAAAGATAACATAATTGAACACAAAATGCAGTTTTTAAATTAAGGTTTACTTTATTAAGGGAGGGAAAAAACTCCAAATCTACACGGCCCTGTGTGGAAAAAGTGATTTCCCCCCTTGATAAAAAATAACTTAACTGTGGTTTATCACATCTAAATTCAATTTCTGTAGCCACCCCCAGGCCTGATTACCACAGTGAGAGCCATTATCCACAAATGGCAAAAACATGGAACAGTGGTGAACCTTCCAAGGAGTGGCCGGCCGCCCAAAATTACCCCAAGAGCGCAGAGACAACTCATCTGAGAGGTCACAGGGCAACATCTAAAGAACTTCAGGCCTCACTTACCTCAATTAAGCTCAGTGTTCAAGACTCCACCATAAGAAAGAGACTGGGCAAAAACGGCCTGCATGGCAGAGTTCCAAGACGCAAACCACTATTAAGCAAAAAGAACATTAAGGCTCGTCTTAATTCTGCTAAAAAACATCTCGATGACTTCCAAGACTTTTGGGAAAACATCTTGTGGACTGACAAGACAAAAGTTGAACTTTTTGGAAGGTGCGTGTCCCGTTCCATCTGGCGTAAAAGTAACACAGCATTTCATAAAAACAACAGTCAAATATGGTGGTGGTAGTGTGATGGTCTGGGGTTGTTTTGCTGCTTCAGGACCATGAAGGCTTGCTGGGATAGATGGAAGCATGAATTCTACTGTCTACCAAAAAATCCTGAAGGAGAATGTCCGGCCATCTGTTGGTCAACTCAAGCTAAAGCCATCTTGGGTGCTGCAGCAGAAAAATGACCCAACACACACCAGCAAATCCACCTCTGAATGGCTGAAGAAAATCTAAATGAAGACTTTGGAGTGGCCTAGTCAAAGTCCTGACCTGAATCCCATGGAGATGCTGTGGCATGGCCTTAAGAAGGCGTTTCATGCTAGAAAAGCCTCAAATAAAGCTGAATTACAACAATTCTGCAAAGATGAGCGGGCCAAAATTCCTCCAGAGCGTGTAAAAGACTTGTTGCAAGTTATGGCAAACGTTTGATTGCAGTTATTGCTGCTAAGGCGGACCAACCCGTTATTAGGTTCAGGGGCAATTACTTTTCCACACAGGGCTATGTGGGTTTGGATTTTTTTCTCCCTAAATAATAAAAACATTCATTGAAAAACTGCATTTTGTGTTTACTTGTGTTATCTTTGACTAATATTAAAATGTGTTTGATGATCAGAAACATTTTGTGT
>QODF01000189.1:1472551-1493864 GCA_024372805.1 Oostethus manadensis | reverse complement strand
CCCCCCCCCGTTTCTCTTTTCTACTTGCAGTGGACGCATGAGTGAAGCGTGTGCCGCGGATCAGTCACCTCAAATGTACGGTGGCTCCAAACCCAGGAATGATCCAAGAGCAAAAAAAAACCTCTGCAAGATGAAAAACAGTGGAACCGTGGTTGGCATCATTAATTTGCTCCGGAAGGTCTGATTCTCACCCAAACCGACACCAACCAAATCAATTTTCCCCTTAAAAAAGAATGTAAATCCAACTAATCCGTTCCAGAAAGCCAAAAATTTGAACACCAAACACATTTTTATGGTTTGACATGCATAAAATGTTAGAAATGCACATAAATGAACATTCCCTTTATCATCATCGAAGACATGGTTCTCGGCAGCGAGATCAACCAACAGCACCTTCCTGTTTTTACATGGCTTGTTTCTTCAACAGCGCTTTACATCACTACTGTAACCCAAAAAGGGACCAAAACAAAGTTGCAAATGCCAGCATTTTGATGAAGAAGGTGAGAAACTGAAACTATTGAAGTCAAGAAATAACTCGTGACAAAACAGGAAGATGGTGTCTGTGTGGTGTCTCGCTGCCGCATCGTGTCTTTGGAAACGGCAAGTCTTCCATAACGGTAAAAGTAACCTTAGATGCTCACTCATGCCTTTCATTCCTCATTTATATGCCTTTAGAATTGTTGTAAAACTATACAAATATGTTTTGCGTTTTTGAGAGCCAACCCCTGATGACGTCACAGACGAGCGACGCATCGTCGGGTTCCAGTTGCCATTTTGTTCGCCAGCTGCTAGGACTCTAACAAGGTCTGTTTTCTGATTAAAAATACACACATACACACAGATATGTACTGACACTGAGGAATGGGAGTTTCAGGCTTCTGGAGGTTTACTGCTCGTATGGGGGAATCGAACCCCCGCGTTTCCTGTTGCAGTGTAGCCTGCTAAATTGTCCATAGAATTTCATTAAGCTGTCAACAAACAACTACACTTCACTCCCTGCTGCGACCCTCTTCCTGTTTACATTCTCACGTGGTGACGAGGTACACTTGGGAGTTTTGACTTTTTGAACAAAAACAGTACAGACTAAAAGTTAACAGAGTTAAGTAATTCAAGTCTGAAATCACGTTTTTTTGTTGACATCAGACAATCTACTAAGAGGCCAAAAATGTAATACAAAGTATGGCTGTCAATCAATTCAAATATTTAATCGCGATTAATCACATTTTGTACATAGTTTAATTTATAATTAACTGCATTTAATCAGAGATTAAAACTTTTTTGCTATAATAAGTATAGATGTAAATCTCTTTGTGCTAAACAACTTGATACATAACTACAATGATAACTACATCTAATTTTAATAAATACATTTGATTTTATTTATTTTCTATGCCGCTTATCCTCATTAGGGTCACGCGGATGCTGGAGCCTATCCCAGCAGACTTTGGGCGAGAGGCGGGGTACACCCTGGACTGGTCGCCAGTCAATCACAGGGGACATATAGACAAACCAACATTCACACTCTAATGGACAATTTAGAGTGGCCAATGAAGCTAACATGCATGTTTTTGGAATGTGGGAGGGAACCGGAGTACCTGGAGAAAACCCACACACGCACGGGGAGAACATGCAAACTCCACACAGAGATGCCCAACGGAGATTTGAACCCAGGTCTTCCAGATCTCCTGACTGTGTGGCCAATGCGCTAACCACTCAGCCACCGTGCGGCCTATTTTATTCATATTTTATTAAATACTTATTATTATTACAGTATAAAATGTAACTTTATATAAAGAGATCCCCATTTTGGAAATATTGGCCATTATCCATCCATCCATTTTCTATGCCGCTTATCCTCATTAGGGTTGCGGGGTGTGCTGGAGCCTATCCCAAGCGGACATTTGGTGAGGGGCGGGGTACAACCTGGACTGGTCGCCAGCCAATCGTTCACAGTCACATTCGTACATATGGACAATTTAGAGTCGATATTGGCCATTACTGTTTTTAAAAATGATACACAGTTAGAAATGTCCCAGCTTTTGAACGTTTAATGTGAGTGGCAATGTGTCCCACTATCTTGGCGGTCTTTAAACACACCTTCTCAAACACTACGCGTATGAAGATACTTTATTCATCTCCAAAAGAAATTCACACAGACTACCTTACTGTGTTTTACCCTTTTTTTCACGTCATATTTGCTCCCAAATGCTGATATTATGTCGGAATGCATAAAGGTAGGATTTGATGACCTTCTTTAGTACTGATGTGCGTATTTCTTGGTACACAACCTCTCTGAAAAACAAATCCATGCTGCTGGATGGTGGTTCTGCATTCATTTAGCGTTTTGAAAACGATGTTGTTCATCACGGGATGTGTGCACGTTAACGGTGCACCAAAACGTGACATTACAGTTTTACCGCGTTAACCTGGACAGCCCGGACATAAAGTTGATGTAATTATTGCTCATGCAACTTAACAAACCTGCAAATCTCACTCGATTGCCATGTGCACGCCGCAATGACAATTAAAAAAAGCATTGTGTTGTCTAATGGAGGTGTTCAAAAAATGCTAGAGCTCGTCTTATGACACCTGGCACGAGAACAGGGAACAGGGCGCCACCTTCCTCTTTTTCTCGGCCTACTCATTGTTCTTACAGCAGGGACGAACGCGTGCGCACACTTTCGGAATAACTCTGTGCCTAAGTTCATTGGAGGCTTGCCATTTAAGACACACACACACACGCACCTTCTTCTCATTCTGACTTCCCCAGTCATGTGAATAAGTGTTGAGTCACGGTCGAGACTTATCACGCTATCGCACTCCTCTCCAGCCTCCCCGTTGTGCTTCCTGTGCAGCTTTAATCTTTCTTTGTGAGCTTTGCATGACTCGCCTGAACAATCTGAAGCAATATTTCCGCAGATGTCTCCGAGAGTTGCTACTTCAGGTCGTTAAAATGTTGTTATGGAGATGCAGCACGTGCGAAGGGCCAGGGGGCACACCAACACCGTCATTTGCTCGCAGTAAAGACAAATTAATGATGGGCTTTGGCGCAACCTGAAGCTCTCCAAGTTCATCCTCATGACTTGTCACGCCTGTCGGGGCTTACGTGTGGAAGTCGCTTCCGTGCAGTGTTAAAAGTAGCTGGAAAGTCACTACGCCATCGTCTACTTTGCGTAACTGCCGTGTGACAAATTACCGTTGTTCACTCACGAAGAAGTAAGCCAACTGGAAAATCCGCCAACAAGAGTCGTGGTTGCTCACCGAGTTGATTCTCCGTAAATCACCGCCCCCTAGCGTTTTGGCCGAGTATTGCACTTCAAGCACCCTGACAAAGAGTGATAAAAGGCTTAAGACGACAGCAGGGACTGCACGGAAGCAGAATTCAGGCTTGAAGTCTCCAATATTCATTCATTCCTTTTCTATGCCGCTTATCCTCATTAGGGTGGAACCGCAGGAAAAGTCGCTAGATCCGCTTTTTTCGACAATGAGTCGTTTACGGGGGCCGAGTACTCGCTGAATTTAGCGACAAAGTCATCAAGTTGGCAGCGCCGCTGCCGTGATGCCATTCAGTGGAGTTGAAGGCAAAAGTCAGCTCTCTGAGGGAGCGGCGAAGTTGTAGATGATGCAACATGCTGAAACAACGCCAAGGAAACGGGACCAGGCCGTAAAATTGCCTTTTAAATAGGTTTAAAACACGCAACTGATGCCAAAATTTCACTCTCTAGTTCACGGGTACGGAAGCTATGGCTCGGGAGCCAGATGTGGCTCTTTTGATGACCACATGTGGGTCTCAGAATTTTATAAACACCATGACATATTTGTTTGAATTTGTTTTTTTCTTAGAGTATACGCCGCATATCTTGCTTTACAACAGGGGTGGTCAAAGTGTGGTTGGAGTGATTTATTGGCCAATCTAAAAATACAATTAAACACAATTTTAAGGAAACAGCAAAAATTTTAAAATTTTACAAAATATAAAGTCAAAATATTAGGAGGAAAAAAAGTTGTAATCTAACCAAAAAAAATGCTATTTTAAGAAAATTAGGTTGTGGAATGGTTATGATATTAGGAGAATAAAGTCAAAATATTACAGAAATAAAGTCATAATTACAAAGAAGGCAAAAAAAAACAAAAAACAGCAGAAATTGAAAAAATTTGTTGTAAATTTATGAGTAGAAAGTCCAAATATAAAGGGAAAAAAGTCACAATTTTATGAGAATAAAACTGTACTATTAAGAGTTAAAAACAATGTCATTTTTAGTTCTTTTTTTTTTATGTCGCAATATTAAGAAACAAACAAAGCAATATAAAGTTGTAATTTTTGGAATATTAGTTTGGGGAAAAATTAATATGGGAATAAAGTCAAAATATTGTGGCAATGAAGTCGTATTATTACAATTAAAAATATAAATTTTGTTTTATAATGCTGACATTTGAAAGTAAAACATGACAGGAGTCACATTTAAAATATAAAACCTTCCCAGCACTTTCAGCCATCCAATTCAGAGACTTATTATCTTCTAAAATTGTTGGCACACTTTTAGTTGTAATCACTTTTTCAAATATAGGATATGGCTCTCACCAAAATACATTCCAATATATGTGTCGTTCATGGCCCTCTTAGCCCAAAAGGTTCCGGACCGCTGCTCTATAAAAAAATGTCGTTTTATATTCATGTGTACATTACATGTTCTATAAGCTGCCATTTTCATAGACTGGTCGGGGGCATTCCTGAAGAAACTCTCGATTCCTTAAGAGTACCCGTGTGATAAGAGCATTAGCATTAGCATCATCTCTCAACAGAAGCGTGCTTTCTTTGGCAGATAACTATCACTGTCCTGCTCAACTGAAAGACTGAGCAGTTCATTCCTCCCCCACGCCCGGCGGCTTTTCGACACAGCAGAGAGGCAGTGATAAAACACGCACAGGGACTGGACTTTACTCTAATTATGTGTTATTTTATCATGAATTATTAGGTGTTCATATTATTTATCAATATGTGTTAGAACACTACAAATCTGAAGTCAACTACCTAAGCAACAACATGGTGGCCTGGTTGCTTTGGCTAGTATGTTGTTTTTTTCAGTTACAGGACAGTAATTATAATTTTTGACACTTGTTTTCTTCACTTGGACTGTGCTCCTGCCAACTCTCCCTGTCCTTTCGCTGCTGAGTGACTGGAAATATTTATATTGAGTTATACAGTAGTCATATTTTGTTTATTTGTATAGCCTGCAAGTAGACCCAAAGTGTTGACAACGTAAAATATGTGTCGTTATTGACTCGGCCGTGTGCATTTTGAAATTGTTTATTTTGCCTGACGATACAGCCGTTTGTTTTTTTTTAAAACTGGTGCTAGCCTTATCGGAGTAGTGTCGTTGACATTTTTTGCTCCACTGGCGGGTCACCGTGTTGCTGTTGACATGTATTCCAAAGGCTACGGTTTTATTTGCGTGGCCTTTTAATGAACTCTGGGGGTGGCATCCGAGGTTCATTACAAAATGTTCATCTTTTGTCTTTGTTTTTTCCATTTGCTTTCTCTCTTTTGCATTTACCGGATGGCTCAAGCTAGCTGGTAAAAGCAGTGGCAATACAATGACTCCAATAAAAGGATCTGTCTCTCTAGAGATAGATAGATAGATAGATAGATAGATAGATAGATAGATAGATAGATAGATAGATAGATAGATAGATAGATAGATAGATAGATAGGACATATCGGTGGTTTTCAAACTGTGGGGCGCACCACCTAGGGGGGCCCTGGTGTTATGAGGGAGGGGGGGGGGGGGGCTACCACAAACAGTTTTCATTATTACCATATTTTTCGGGGGGGGGCGCTGAAAATCATTTTATCTCCAAAAGTGGGAGAAAAAAAAAAGTCTGAGAACCACTAGGATATTTCAATATTTATATATATAGATACATATACATGTGTGTGTGTATGTATAGATATATAGATATAAATATAGATATTGTATTTTCTATGGTTCTTATCTTCACTAGGATTGTGGGGGTTTGCTATATATATATATATATAAATATATATATATATATATATATAAATATATATCTACTGTCAATACAGTAGATATACAGTTGGTAGATATACATATATACATTATATACAGTATATCAATATATATATATGCATCTATTCTTATTTATTTTTACACTCCTGCTTACCCTCAGAATATAGTTGTTGTAGTCATCTCCGATGTGTTGAAGCTCTCGTCCGATTTCCACGGCCTGCATGGCCTCCGCTGCGTCGTGTAGCCTCGTGCTGGAAGGCCCCGAGGAACTTTCTGAAACACACAGGAAAGGAAAACACTTAATTCCCAATAACACGATCGTAAAAGTAACCCGCAGGAGAGTAATTGTTATTTGCGCCTTGCAAAGTCCCGGCATGGAGCGGTTATTCATTAACGTGGCGAATTAGCTGCCACCATTCATCAAAGTAAAGAGGGGAGGCGGCGGGGGCAGGCGGCTCCGGCCAGTAATTGCACAACCGGGGTGGAGCGTCTCCAGCGGAGGACGTCTGGGTGCAGGCGGGCAGGTTGCTTCTGGTCTGAAGGAGCGGAATAGATCCAAAACAAGGGCAGGAAAACCGTCTGCTGATGCGTCCTCCTGCCACAGGAGGAGGAAGCTGTCGCCATGGGAGCCGTAAAAGGATCCTAACCGGTCACAGATGATCTCAATGACGGAGACGGGCCGACGAGCAGCTAGTGTGTGTGGGGGGTGTTTATCTCCCCTGTCATTGCTATCTGATGAGCTGAATGAATGAGCACTGAATAGCTTGTGTCTGCACCTCACAAAAGGCCAGCGCCACTGTTTTGACTGCAACACATGCATGCTAAAGTCCATCTGGATCGGCATACTTAATGTTTTGCCTCCTGGAAATGACACACACACACACACGCGCGAATAAATAAAACCACCAGCTAATCATTGCTAGAATTAAGGTGACAGTCTTTTGATGGGTCCCTTACTTGCACAGGGGAACCCGCATAATCTTAAGAGATCCAAAACAAGCACTTTTATCAACAATTCTGCCCTTAGAGAGATAAGAACGACTTTCCAAGGCCAAACAATACCAGCAGATAGTGTTACGTGCCTCGCTGTTAGCTTAGCATCACGAGTCGATGTAACTGCCAAACCAATGATTAAAAGGATATATATGTCAGTGTCTTCCTGCCAACCCTCCCCGTCCTTTCTCAGCTGCATGGGGCATGAAGTCGCCTCCTGAGCACATGTGGCACATTTTATTAATAGGGATTGCCAATTCTGCCTAGCAACAATTTTGCCCCGTGAAGAAGTTATCATCTGAGCATTCATGTTACTCTGCAGATTTTGTTTCACTTCCACTTTCAGGGTGAATCACATGGACGGTTTTTGCATGTGGACCCGTTGTGTCATACATGTCCTTTTTTTTTGTATTTTTATTTTTTTTACCGTGGGTCCTGCTGCGTTACTGCCGACTCTCCCCGTCATTTCCCTGCAGTGTGCGGCAATTATCTGTAATTAAACCGCTGCTCCTGTCAGTTACGAGGTTGCATAATTAAGCAACCATTATTTTCTTGCCCGTCCTGTTAGTTAGCTAGATAGTTTAACCTAATAAATGGCATCGTGCGAACAAAACGGCCACTTTTGGCACATTTGCTCATTTATTTTGCTGCCACTTTTACAACATTGGACATCTTTTAAGATAGTTTGACTCGTGTGGTTTAAAGGGTCACTCACGTGATATAACAACATAACAGGGTTAGGGAACCTACGGCTCGGGAGCCATTTGTGGCTCTTTTGATGACCACATTTGGCTCTCAGAATGTTGCAAACACAGTAACACTTATTTAATTTCATTTAGTTTTTTCTTCAAATATATGAAACATATCTTGCTTTACAACAGGGGTGCCCGTGGCCCATTCTAAAAATACAATTTAACAAAAAAACTTTAAGGAAACAGCAAAAATTGTAACATTTACAAAAAATAAAGTCAAAATATTAGGTGAAAAATGTTGTAAACGAAAAAAATATATATTTTGAAAATTAGGTTGTGGAAAAGTTAGGGGAATAAAGTCAAAATATTACAGAAATCATGTCATAATTACAAGAAAAGTTGGAAAATTTGGGGAAAAAAACAGCAGAAATTGAAAAAAAATCGTTTTAAATGTATGAATCAAAAGTCAAAATATTAAGAGAAAAAAGTCACAATTTTACAAGAATAAACTTTATGTTATGAGTAAAAACAATGTCATTTCAGTAACAGAGTTCATTTTTATTTTTTACATTTCGTAATATTAAGAAACAAACAAAACAATATAAAGTTGTCATTTTTGGAATATTAGCTTTGGGGAAAAATTAACACGGGAATAAAGCAATGATACTACAATTAAACGTTAAATTTTTTTTATAATGTATAATGTTTTTTGTAGATATTTTAAAGGGAAACATGACGGGAATCACAGTGTTAAAAATAACATTCAACATATAAAACCTTCTCAGCACTTGAATCCATCCAATTCGGACACTTATTATCTAAAACTTTTAGTTGTGTTCACTTTTTAAAAAATTAGATACGGCTCTCAGGAAAATACGTTTATGGCTCTCTTAGCCCACAAGGTTCCTGACCCCTGCTCGATATTTTTTGTACTTATGTTCTATAACGGGCCGTTAAATCCGGAAAAAACATTTCATTTCATGTTCACGGCAGGGGCCTTGAACAAAAACCTGCTCGGAAAAGGGGGCGACACCTCGCAAAAGTAAACAAACATGGCGCTCAACAGACAGAGGATGTTTACGCTTGTAACAGTGAAGGTTTGAGCGAGGCGTCACTGGTTTTCAAGGAGGAAGAAACATCTGTAGAGGAAATAGACGGAGAACCTGCGGAACAGGGAATTAGGCGGTAATTAAACAAACCAGGGGTGACACTAGAGTTGTCCGTCAATTACCTCGGAGTATTGTTTGCAATCAGCTTCTTAATCAGCCCGATTTCATCGCCGTCGACATATCGCTGTGAAAAATGTTTTATAACATGTATAATGCTTTGAAGGCTTGTCGCTATGGTGGGATACCGCTTAGAACAGAAATGCGAATTAGACGCGAATTCGTGGTCCCGTGGCGACTTTGACGTGGTTCGTCTTGTCCCGTCCTGTGCAGCGTAGCATCGGGAATAGCCTCCTGGCATCCGAAACGTGTTTATAGCGTACTTTCGGGCCAAAGGCGTCTTCCTTCATGGCAGTCTTTAAAGGGTGGAATGCGAGGTGAGCGTCCGTTTCTCATCGTAGTCTTCAACCTTCGTCTTTTTGGAGAAAGGTCACCAACGTGCAGAATCGCTCAGACGCTGTTAACACCCGGCGGCAACGCGATTCGGCGTGACTGCTATTTTGATGGACAATAAACTGAATTACGTCGACGAGCTGCGGGCGTAGATGCAAAGTACACGCCTTCGCTGACGTCACTTTAACTTACTTGGCCTGTTGACTAAAACGCACAACATAATTACAAACAATGTAGAACATAATTACAATGTAGAACATACTCTATTTGAGCAACCTCACTTAGTTGCACACACAAATCCCATACGCACCATTTTGCAGGTTTTCAAGTTAGTGCAAATCAGCCTTTCTGCGGCTGTGGCGCGCGCGTGCTTCTGCAGGGGCTCACCTTGGACCTCGGCTACGCGCAGCAGGGCGTGCTTCAGCGCCTGGGCGGAGGGGCTGGGGGTCTGCGTGGAGCTGGCAGCCGTGGGGGCCCGCGGGACGAGCGGCGAGCTGGGCAGCGAGTCCCCCTCGGAGAAGTAACCGCTGGAGGAGCGCCGGTACGGGAAGTGGAACGCGGATCTGGTCTCGAAAACGCCGCGGCCCTCCGGAGGTAGGAGGGCGACGCTGCTCCGGCGGCGAGGCGGCGACCGCGGGGTGCCCCCTGCGGGTGCTCGTCCTCGTCCTCCTCCTCCCTCTTCCTCCTCTTCGGCGACGGGCCAGCAGAAGCCAGAACCCTTCTCTCTGCGGATCTCGGTCGACTCCGGATGGGGGCGTCCTGCACTCGGCTCAGTGGTCACTGCGGTCCCATGGACTCTGTTGGGGGGAACGCAACAGTACCGTCAAGCCGTCG
The DNA here is from genome assembly GCA_024372805.1 of Oostethus manadensis. Classification (NCBI taxonomy): domain Eukaryota; kingdom Metazoa; phylum Chordata; class Actinopteri; order Syngnathiformes; family Syngnathidae; genus Oostethus; species Oostethus manadensis. The sequence continues at coordinate 1,483,757 of QODF01000189.1, read as the reverse complement.
ACGCTCCAGCTTCTCCGCTGCCCTCAATCGGGTCACTTCCAACGCCGAACGCGTCCGATCGTGTTGCCTAATGCAGGCTGAAATCCCGTTTCAGAATCTCGCCCCCGTGGCTTGAACGACACGAACGCAAAGTCAGTTTGAGGCTCTTTTTGCTCGGACTCCTGGAGAGCCGCGCGAAAGGGAAGCAGCTTTAAACTGCGTCACCAGCCGTGCGAGTCCGATTCTGTCTTTTTTTGTGTGTCATTTATGACATCAGGCGCGCTTCAATTTCCACTTTTACGCGCACCCCTCGCGGTGAAAGCGTCGGACTTTCCCGGTTGGAGCGTTTTTTACGCATTGAAACACAGACAACAGAAACGGTCCAGTTAATATATACGGGGGGGGGGGGCATGTCTTCCTGTTTGTCCAGACCGAAGCGACTTCCTCGGCTGACTCCCTGCCACAAATAGTGACTCCCTGCGTGCCAAAATGGACGGACACGGGCGGATCACTCCCATCGCACCAAAACGCGGCCCCGCTGCGCACCTTCGTGTGAAAAGCTGGGCTTTCTGCCGTGAAGTGAGACTCTGGTGCCGCATTGTCCCGGACGGGCTTGCCGAATCGCAGCCAAAGTGAGCTCCGTGCGGCCCCGCGCGGACGACGCGCGCATTGCCGCCTCTCCCTCCGTGTCGTCCGCGGGGGGGGGAGGGAACCGGCGTCTACCGGCTCCCTCCCGCGCTCCGCTGTTACGCTGTCGTCGTCTTCGCCGGGCTGTGGCGACGCACGGAAACATGCAGGTGAACCAGTCTGCGCCCGTCGGTGACGTCACGCCACAACCCAAGACGGGATCAACGAACTCGGTGACTTCGGAATAGACGCGCGCACGTTTTTTGTTTGTTTTTTAAAAACTTTGGTTTTGTGTTTAGATGTGAGTAACCGGATGGCGTGTTGCGGTAAAACTTAAAAAAAAAAACCCGCACATTCTTGATGCCTGTATTAAAAAATGTTCCTCCTAATTGGGTTGGGGGGTAAAGTTGGCGCGCCTCCATTGCGGCGTGACAGCTGACGCGCCGGCGAGCCCGGCCCGGGAAAGCTACAACAACTCGCCCGCGTTGCTGGAAGTCCAACAACTTTGAATAAAAGTTTCCACATCTGCCGAGAGACTCACCTGGACGCGCCGTGCATGTCAGTGCCGACACATGACTGCCATACAACGCTGCGTAAAAGCACCCAATTTGTTTGACAAGTCTTCAAAAAACAACAAACGTCCGCAAGCGAGCAGTCGTCAATTCCGACACCCCAAAAGCCAAGTACATCCAAAAAGTTGCCAACAGATCCAGAGCGTCCGAGGACGCCAACAAGGTCCAACCAGCGTTTCTTTTGTCTCCCTTCTTTCTTCTCTCCTTGTTCTTGACCCGTCCTCCTCGCTGTCCGCGCGCTGTCTGCTCTCTACTGCGCGAGATCTTCTGAGGTCTTCTCATTAAGTGGACGCTCCTCCCCCCTGCAGAACAACAGAACAGCCCACTCGTGGAGCCCTCTCTCTCTCTCGCTCTCTTTCTCTCTCTCTCTCTTCTCGGGCTCATTTGGGCTCCTTTGTCTCCCCCTAGCAGTCTAAACTGTCATCGCAGCAAGTTTTCCACCCCACTTCCGGGTTTGTTATGCTTGCAAGGCTTTAGTGCATATTTGCAGTGACCACAGAAAAAACAATACAATTGGTGACTATTTCAATCAATCAATCAAAAAAGTTAGAACCCGGATCATGTGTAGTATTTTGCTTGTACAGTTGAAACCAGAGCTTTACGTACGCTTTGTTTTTTTCATGTCCCATGGATCACGTATGTGTCTAAAAGAATGTTGATGATCATGATGGTGACCTCATTGTCACTGTCCCACAAGAAACCAGAACAAACCTCTTCGAATTTTAGATCAGTTACAATTAACACAGTTATTTCGATTTGCTGAAGGCCAAAATAAAGAGAGTGGGAATATTTTTTAACACAATTCTGTGTCACTTTTTTCAAAATCAAACGTTTACCAACACCAAGACTACTACTTTCCAGGATTTGGGCAAGGTCAGATGATGTCATCTCTTTGGAAATGTTCTGACAGGTTGATAGAGAGCATTTGATGTATGTGAGGGCACATTTGTGAAACATCATGGCACGATGTAGAGCGATGTAGTGAGTATGTTAGTAACTATGCATGTATGTAACTGTTTACTTATCTCTATGTGTGCATTATCTTATCAGTGTATGTTTCTATGTACTCTATGTATGTATGTGATGTATGTATTCAGCTACTGTATGTATGTACGTGTGCATGCATATGTATGCTGGTAACTATGTTTTACGACGTTGTGCTTGTAAGGTGAATGTTTTGCTGTTCATATGAAGAAGTGCTGGAACAGAATGTGGAGGTACTACTTTGTACACATTTGACACTTAGCTGCAGTATGGAAAAAAGTATTGAGATGTTTTCTTCTATCCATCACAACAGATTGTGGTCACGGGAGAACCCGAGCTGAACAACTCCCGCAACTCTACACACACACACACACACGCACACACACACACACAAAAGAGAGACAAAAGGCTGAGAAGTCAATATCATTAACATGTGATCAATACTGATCTATTCCTTAGTGTGGGAATGTGTTCAACTGTACACCACCGTTCAAAAGTTTGAGGTCACTTAGCCATTTCTGGCAATTCCTCGCATGGAATTGCCTTCATTTCCAAGAACAAGAATAGACTGTGGAGTTTCACATGAAAGTTGTCTTTTTCTGGCCATTTTGAGCTTTTAATCGACCCCACAAATGTGATGCTCCAGATACTGAACCTGCTCCAAGGAAGGTTGGTTTTATAGCTTCTTTAAGCAGCTAAACTGTTTTCAGCCGTGCTGAGATGGTTGCACAAGGCTGTTCTAATCATTCATGAGCCTTCTGACACAACGAGCAAACACATTGTATCATTACAGCACTAGAGTGACAGTTGCTGGAAATGGGCCTTTCCAGCCCAGGAAATGGGAAATGGGACCACCTATGTCGATATTGCACCAAGAAGCAGACATTTGCAGCTAGAATAGTCATTCACCACGTTAACTATTTTATTTCTCATTAGTTTCAAGTTATCTTCATTGACAAAAACGATGATTTTCTTTTTAAAAATAAGGACATTTCTAAGTGACCCCAAACTTTCGAACGGTAGTGTATATGCTAAACAGTCTTTTGGTCCAATATCTCCACAGAACCACAACACTAACCATAACAATGACCCTAACTTGGGACTTTAGTTAGAAAATCATCTTCATTTAGGATATCATTTTTAAACCCTAATTACAAACTCTGGCTTTTTTTTGAAACCCTAAACCTAATAAATATGAAGCTGTTGTCTGAAACCCTAATCCAAGGTTAAAAACCCTAGTTTGAAACCACAATCTTATCTTGAAACTTGAGCCCAAGTCTGGAACCCTAGTTTCAAACCCTAAACCAAGTTTGGAACCATAGTGTAGTTTCAAACTCTAATCCTAAATTGAAAACCTAACCCAAGTTTGAAACTCTAATTTTAAACTGTAGTTGAAAACCCAAACTTGTGTTTGAAACCCCCGTTTGAAATCCTATTCCTAATTTAAACGCGTAGCCCAAGTTTGGAACCCAACTTTAAAAACCCCAACCCTAACTAGAGACCCTAATTTCAATTCCTACTCCTAACTGGAAGATATCCTAACCCTAATTTGAATCCCCAACCCTAAATGGAAAACCACATTTCAAACCCTAATTGTAACTCTAACTTCAAATCCTAATTTGAAAGCCTAACCCCAATTGGAAACCTTACTTTGAAACCCTGACTCCAACTGGAAACCTGAACCATAACTTGGGAATTTAGCAAGAAACTATAACCTTCAACCTAAATTACAGACTCTGTCTCTAATCTGAAACCTTAACCCTAGTACGTAACCCTAATGTCAAACTCTAGTTTGAAACCTTAACCTCAGTCAAGGTAAAAACAAATAATAAAATAAAACTTTTATTCTCAGAAGTTTGGGATTCTATGTTCTTTCAATATTTTACTTAGAAAATAAAATCTTATTCAACTTTTGCTCCTGAAAAAAATATTTCCCTGTTCTCGTGAATTCACAAATCTCTGACTCAAAATAAAGTCTTGGAGGCCAAGAGCTTTGCGGACCTGTTGCCAGAGAGGGGCTGCGGTCTAGCAGCACCACCACTCTTGGCCAAGTGTCCTATGCTGTGCATTAAGAGAGACAAGATTTTGGAGACCTCCTGCGAGAAGGTGAATGATCTCTACTTGTCTACCCTAGTCTTATTTTATTGTACGTGTCCTATGCTGTGCATTAAAGAGACAAGATTTTGGAGGTCTGCTGCAAGAATATGGGTGATGTTCTGCAGTTCTTCCACTTGTCTGCCCTAATGTGATGATTTTGTTGTATGAGTGTCCCATATCGTGAAGTTAAAGAGCCACGATTTTGTAGGTCTGCACTAAATTTGGGCAAACAAGAGGAGACTCGGTTGCCAGAGGACATCCACCTTCTCGCAGCAGACCTCCAAAATCTTGTCTCTTTTAACACACAGCATAGGACACTTGGCCAAGAGTGGTTGTGTTGCCCTCGCTGGCAGCAGGTCCAAGCACTGTGCCTTTTATATGATAAATAATTATTATTAGCATCAGCACTAATAAACCAACATTATTACTAAATACAGTTTTCAGTTGATATAAAATGACAGTATATATAACTACTTAGTCATGTTATTTGATTGATGTGTGGGATTCTATACTGTGCATTAAAAGAGACAAGACTTTTGGCGGCCTGCTGTGAGAAGGTGAATGATCTCTACCTGTCTGCCCTAATCTGACCACTTTGTTATGTGAGTGTCCCATACTGTGCATTAAGAGAGACAAGATTTTGGAGGTCTGCTGCCAAAAGATGGATGCTCTCCTGCAGCAGAACCTCCGCTTGTCTGAGCTAATCTGTTGATTTTAATGTATGAGAAAACAGTCCTAAAGAAGACAAGAACATAGTTATGTCAGCAAATGATGCGTCCAATAGGAGAAGATAAGCAATAAATGTACTGTACATGTGTGATCGGAGGCTATCATTACTTAAAACGGCATGATATTTTTATTCTATTCCTAATAAGTATACTACACTGTAATGCTAATTATCATATTACATAATGTCTATGAATTATCATGAGCCAAAGTTAAATAAATGGTCGTGGATGTTATAGATTTGGTTGAAAAGTGAAAGGTAAACAGACGTCCCGTTCTTGTCTGAATTTGGTTGAGACTAAACTCAGTCCAATTTTCGACATCTATTTCTGGGCTACATCAAATCTAGGCCAAAAGGATGTCTAGTGTCGGGTGGGTCGAAGCAAATCTGCTTGGAAAAATGTGTGTGTGTTATTTCTCCCACCGTTCTTGGGCTTTAAATGACAAATGTCGTGTAGGCGACCTCATTCGTGTGTGGAAGCGCTCTCGGGGCGTGCTAGTACAGTTGTTCTCACCTTGCTGCGAATACACAACAGTGACAGAGCGGCGTCACTGTGCAGACAATGCCACACACGTGCGCACACACACACACATCCAGCCGCACAGTATACTTTGCAGATGAGACCGTCAAACAGCTTCTGTGTGCAGCCCCAACGTCCACGCTAAACATTGGCTGTGCCAGCAAGTTAGTACCATCACTCCATTCCATGCAAGGACACCCACACAAATCAGAGAGTCAAAAAACAGAACATAAACAACACAAATGAAGGAACTCGCGACCTGCTGACATTTTCTCACATCAGCTACATTTACTTTCAAGTGCATGTTTTCCCTTTCCTTGTAGCAGATCTCACACGATAAACAGATAAAAGCGGCAGGTGCAGAGAGTGTTTTCCACCCTGCAGATGTTCCACGGGTCCTGGCCATCAAAATCGTCTGCGCCACCAAAAACAAACAAACTACGCAACAACAAACGTTGCATGCCATGCACTGTCAATACCAGGACATGTGAAACACCGACACGTGCACACCCCACGTGCACAGCTTGCACAAAGCGCGGTGAGGCTGAAGCAAACGTCGCCACAGTAACGATACAGAAAGTCCCTCCGGGGGGTGAGGGGGGTAGAGCACACAAACGGATGCGGTCAAAGGTCAGATTGAGAGAAAATACCAGCTTGGACTAATCATACATGACACTAAATACAATTTCGAGTCGTCCCACGCCATTTACGGTTCCAACTTCGCCACCTCAAAATAGCGAGGTTTTTCAAAATAAATCCATTAATAAATTAGCACTGTTGAGGTTGACTACAGCTTTTTATAAGTCAAAAAAGTGCGTCAATTAAGTAATTCCAGGCATAAAAATGGCTGAAAGAACGGAATTCCATCAGTAGCTTGTTGTGTGCGCCTTTAAGGAGCGGGGCCCGGGAAGTGACGAGTGTGACGTCAGCTAGATAGAGCTGCCTGTGTTTAGCTGAGTCCTCTGAGTCTGGACTGGCGTGACTTGTGACTGACAGCAGATCACTGCATTTGTGTGCTCTGCTTGTTGATAAAGGCAGTGAAGTGCATCCTGGGTCTCTCCTCAACCATTGCAGTACTGCACACTGGCCACTAGGTGGCAGTAACATCACAATGACATCTTTTTCATGTCTAATGTGTCTTCTTTTGGGTTATTATGTTTGCTATCCTGGGTAATATGAGTGTAAAAGTGACTTCGGGTGTTATACCAGGTCTGGAGAGCTCTAATTATGCCAAAAAAACACTATTTAGAAGGTTTCTATGCACTAACTACGAAAATATTAAATTCATAAAGAAGGAATCCTACTTTGCGGATGTTCACCCCTCACTGTCCGAGTCATTTTTATCGTGCGCTATAGTAGGCTCAGATGAATGCATCATGTGTGGAGGACAAATTTTGAATTTGACATTTAAAAATAGGACTTTTTAAGTTAGGACTCACCCTCAATCTGTGAAACAAATACAACTTTATTCTCGCAAGATTTAGTTCTTTGTCCCAAAAACATTTTTCCCCCACAAATACTTTCTTCTTTATTCTTGCAAGATTATAACTTATTGTATATACAATGGATTTGCGGATTTTTAGTTTAAAAAAATGATTAATTGTATTTTTCCTCTCCGAAAATAGCCATCAGAACGAGCTCACCCTAAGTCAATATTAATTCCTAAATATGTAATCATCCACTGTGTCACTATTGAGAACAATTTTTACAAGTTTATGTCTTTATGCACCACTGATGAGGCTTTTCGCAAAGTCTTTTCGCACTTGAATGCACAACAGTTGCTGAGAACTGCAAAATTCATAACTTCTACACCATGACTCAGATTTCTTCTCTTCATAGAGAATCGTTCATATGTGGCAAGCAACTATACATTTTATCCATTAGATTGATAGAGACTTCAGTCATCCCCACGAGAAGTTCCCTTTTCTTGCAGCTCCACAAAAAACTCTTAAACTTAAACACTTAAAAATGATAAATAATAATCAATTAAAATATTAAAATGCGGTTAATCGCATTTTGGACCCAGTTAACTCATAATTAATCACACATGGGACGTAAATCAACTACAAAGATAACAACATCAAATTTAATCTGAAGGAAAGTTTATTTTAGAAATATGGGGATATTCCATCCATTCCATTTTCTTCAGCTTATCCGGGTCTGGGTCGCGGGGGCAGCAGTTTCAGTAGGGAAGTCCAGACTTCCCGGTCTCCGGCGACCTCTTCCAGCTCCATCGGGAGGACACCAAGGCGTTCCCAGGCCAGCTGTGAGACATAGTCCCTCCCGCGTGTCCTAGGTCTTCCCGGGGGCCTTCTCCCGACCGGGCATGCCCGAAACACCTCACCAGGGAGGCGCCCGGGAGGCATCCGGACTAGATGCCCGAGCCACCTCAACTGGCTCCTCTCGATGTGAAGGAGCAGCGGCTCTACTCTGAGCTCCTCCCGGATGGCCGAGCTCCTCACCCTATGGGAAAATTATTTTATTCAAAACGGCGTGCTGAGTCTTTCAGTGGAGCAGGACAGTCATAGTAATCTGCTCTTCTGTCGGGAGTTCCTGTTGTGCATTGGCTTATGTTGGTTGTCCGTGACGGTAAGGAGCCTCCTCGGTGTCCTTTGCTCTGCCGCAGATGTCGGGCTGCTCAGCTCAGTGCAAATGAAAGATTCTGCCTTCTTCTCCAGTTGGTCCGGGCGTGTGACGTCCTTCTTCTGGCCTTCTACTGCACACAGGAGGCCAGACAGTGTGCCGTGGGAGCAGCCTGATTTGATAGTTAAAATGTGTTAAATAATTGTGTGAGGCATATTGAGTAAAGAACGGAGGGTTCTGGAGTTGAATCGGATCTAATGATTGCAATAGTTACTCTAATTGCAAATGTTGATCCAAAATTGGAGGAAAAGGTCAATGTCCAGCTAGCAGGAGAGTTTGTAGGTTGCAATAGACAGTTTTATGGGCATCGCTATTACTCGCCCTTTGCTGGTGGTCCGGGACAATGACCCCTGAAAAAGCAGAAATCTGCTGAATGTTCTGGAAAATATCCAATGTAAAATATATTTAACTGTATTCTCATCATATTATCATCAAATTATCACTTTTTTTTCTGAAAACAACAGTCTTGCATGTTTTTTTCTGCCTTTTTTTCCTCAAAAAATTACTTTTTTATCAACTCAGACAAAAAAGACTATTCACAAACATTATTTTAAAACATACGTGTATTTTTTTTTTGCATGTTTCTTGCAACATTTTCTCCAAAAAATATGACTACCAGTATCCTTGCAACGTTTTACTTAAAAAAGTGCAACCTTATTTTTGCAAGATTACTTATCTGTTCTTAACAAATTTGCTATTTTTCTTACACTTTTTTACTTCCGATACCTTTTCTTTTCTAAAAATAAACACATTTTTATAAAATCTCATATTCTGCTCAAAAATATATGATTAAAATATATTTTTATGCTTTCTTTTTCTTACACACTAATACACTTCTATATGTAGTGGCTATACTGGTAGGACATTTTTGACATGTTTTTTTTTTTGTAGTCCTCTGGGTGTATGTGCATGTGTGTGCGTGCGTGTGTGTGTGTGTGTGGCACGAGGAGGAACGACTGGAAAGGTTATGGTCTCGGAGGTGTGAAACAGCGTGTGGGTTTTTTTTTTTGTTCTTTTTTTTTTTTTTCAACAACTGACATTCATATTAGAAATGTGAAAGAAAAAAAAAGAAGACATGCATGCACATGGCAGGAAGTGTGTGTGCGTGCGTGCGTGCGTGTGCGTGTATGGCATCCACAGTGCAAGAGACGTGTTGACAGAAGCGAATGCAAAGCTTGACGGACAACATCAAGCGTGGCTGACTGCTGCCTCTAGCGGGACCAAGCGGTACTGCAACAGGAGCGCTCGCGCATTCAAGTCACGGTCATGCTGTGATTGTTTGACCTTCTTAGACAAAAGGGGACACTTCCAGAGGACACACGCACACGCACCCGCACCCAGCACGGACATGGTGCACCGGAAGTGAACAACACTGCTGCGTTTTCCTCCCTCATCTCAGAGCATCATACGTTTGAGATGCTACAGGTGTGTGTGTGTGCGTGCGTGCGGTAAAGCATGCACGCACGCACGCGCAAACGTACGTTTGCACCTGTTAGGCAAAGACATGCACGTGCGGCGACACTGCAGGTGTGTCCCACGTGAGACCATTGGGGTGCGGTGACGTCATCGGCGGCGGCGCGCACACGCTTCCTCTCAAAACGCGCACATTTGACACATCTCGGTGTGTTCTTTCCGGCGCTTGGGGATGCCAACCACAGAGGACATCCTCCCTCGCACGCGCACGCGCACGCGGTGGTAACTTCTCTTGTCAAACTCTCACACGAGGCCCACGCATGCACGCCCAAACCGGGTTACCTAACAAAGTTGTGTAATACAACATAATATGAAGTATATCACATATACAATCTCCCTTCACGCCCAAACTTGATCACATTTGGAATTATTCCCATTATGTACGAGATACATATAAAGATTCCTTATATGGCGTGTTCTTGTCACTACGTGTCACTTGCACTGACGAAACATGACATTAGATGCGTTACCTTCGCACTGCATGTCTGACATGATAGGAAAGAGTTCTCCTCATTCCGTGTGGAAGTGGTAGGTTTTTGGCTTCTTCCTTTGCCCTTCTTCTTCCCCGCTCCATTTGCAACCCGTTTCCTTAAGTTTAGAATAAGTAAAATTGCAGGCTAACTAGTTAGCTCGGTCGTTTGCGATGCTAGCCTGGCGCCGTCTCTTATGTCCCTGCAGCGATTTTGTAGCCTGCTCATTGCAGTTGAGCAATGTGTCTTAAACAAACCAAAATAACGGGAGCGTAAGGGTGACTATAGGGGTGTTATTTAATGTCTATGGAGCTCTAACAGGTTTTCTGTGCTCTAGCTTCGAAAATATTCCGTTCCTAAATAAAAAACTGGGGAATGATATGATAGTTAAATAAAATAGTTACAATTCCTTTGATTCACCGCAGGCAATGTTTCATTGTGGCGGATTTGGCCATTGGCAGTTCTATCTGTCTGTATAAGTATTCCGAAATCCCAGTTTCACGTTCCCAAATTCACTTTTCGCGGTTGGAGATGTATGTATTTACTTAACTATCCTGACTTCTGTTTTTTAAATGTAATATTACCTGTTCAAATCAACAATTCTCTGCACTTTAAAAGGTTCTCTGTTGTAAGTAACGAGTATTTCAACAGCCAAAATGTTAAAACTATTAGATGTCAATATATTACATTTTCTATTCCCCCTAAAGCTAAGGCAGTGCATTTACAAACTATCAATAATATCTGGAATAATGTGATATCGGGGGCAATTATTGTATTTTTTGCACAAACAATATTGAAACAGAAGAACAATACAAGCAATGTTCTTTGGTTGTATCTTTACAAAGATTGTAAGCTTCTGTCCGCAGTCCGTACGCTTCATTTGTCAATAAAGTTTATTTTAAAAAAAAAGTTGTAGTTGTACTGCCTTGATGAGTTCAAGGTGCATTCATAATGTTGACCAGCAGGGGTCCTCACACGCTCAAAAAAAAGAATAACCAAGAATAGAAGAGAAGAAGAAAGGTTCCGCGGGTTTAAAAATGGCAGAAGGAGGCCCAGAAAAGAAAACAAAGGATGGAAGAGAAGAAAAAACGATTTAGGAAGGAAGGAAGAAAAG